>JACXGI010005218.1:0-48261 GCA_016801175.1 Esox masquinongy | reverse complement strand
ACTACATGTTGTAAGCTAGAGTCATAAGAAAATGTCCAACATACTTACAGATAGTGCAGTTTAACTTGCTGTTGTTCTCGTTGTTTTTCCGTGTTTCAAAGTTGTTCTCCTCAGCGATTGGTTGAAATCTTGCCATGTGATTGATGCAAAATCCAAATAAGGAATTGAAACCAAACAGACGTTCATAACGGCGTTCAGTATCACTGAACGCCGTAAGTTACGGCGCTTATTGACATCAACAACGCCGTCGCAAACGCCGTACAGAGCAGGAGAAACGGCGTTTTGGACGTCGCTATGGGTGATTAAAGATGCCGTAAATGACGGCGCTTATTGCAGCACTTGGACGGAAACGCAAACGCCGTTTACAACCAGGAGAACGCCGTTTTCGACGGCGGTTTACTGGGGAACGGCGTATTGGACGGCGGTTTACTGGGCGAACGGCGTTCTTTGCGTGTCATTGGAGGACGTGGGACGCCGTAATGTGTCATGTTTTTGACTCACTTGGCCTTCCATACATACACGTATACATAGACGTATACATGTATACACGGTTGTATACGTGTATAGACGTATACGCGGTCGCATACGTGGTGGTATACACGTTCAGTCGTCCAACACAGTCGCACTGTTCAGTCACCTATATGCGTAGCGTCAGTATACGCGCTCAGACGACAGCTTCAGTCGACTGACATAGACGACTGAATGCACGTGTATACGTGTATGTATTTATTCACTAATCCTGTAGAGGGCGCTGGTCTCTTGTGGATTTTTATTTTAAAGACGGCTGAACTGTACACCGGAAGGTGCTTTTTGCAAGTTTAGTGCGTTTTTATACAGTATTTTATTCAGTGTAGCCTACAGTTAAGGAAAATCTGTGTTTTGAATAATTTAATTCAAATCAGTTTTGTCTGTTTTAATATACTTCAAGGGAATAACCCTGTGTTGACTAGGGCAGAGAAATATATGCATGTGATGGCTGATGACGTGTCAAATACCGCTCAGCTATTCCCTTGCTACAAGAACTCTGGATAAAATAGCCACTTGATGGCTAAAAGTAGTTTCCCGTTCTATTTAGACAAATTCTGAAAGTAAAATATGTTGCTGAATTTGGTCGAGCAGGAGATGTGATAAGCTAAACTAAAACATGATTTTATTTGAAGGAAATATATTTCACAAGTGTGTTATATAGGCTAGCATATGTTTTTTTTCATTTATTGTTCAAATCATTTTTTTCCATACCAGAGTCAATGCATATTTAACACTTAGAAAAGAATAGGGAGGGTGTTAATAATTACCAAATGGTTATGGAATTACTATTTGAGGAGCCGTGATTATTCTAGCACAAAGTTAGGCTAGATTTTGAAACCAAGACCTAAGCAATTCTAAGTAATGTTTGACAGAGTATCCTATCATACTGTTAGTCGGTTAAATCGATTTGAGATAGCCATAAACACAATTAAACCACGTTGTGACTCGACATTCGTTTAGGAATGGCATAAAACATAGCTAATAGCTTGGTAAGAATATTTATTTAAATATATTTCTATTGATCTATGCAAAGTTTGTCGCAAAGTTGTGCGGCACGGTAATGCAACAAACCTATTTATTTACCAGCACATATTTTACCATACAAATATTACTTATAGGCTATTTCACAAAACAGTTTTGTAGTTTATTGTGGCCAGAAACCTGTACTGACATGAAGGATGACTGGAGCCGCGATTCATTTTGACAGTAGGCCTATATCAGCACAATTTTGAGACTTATTTAATACAGCCAATCACAATCTCAAATAAATAACTTAATATTTCTTTAGCCAGGGCATGAAAAAGTTACAATCTGCTATATGTCTGATTTTACACGAACAACATGCTTTGGATTTTATATATCCGCGCTTCTTGCCAAGTTTGTGCAACGGCATTTTTATGATGTTTTTTTCAGTAACTGCTTAAACGAAGTAGCCTATAGATGATTAATTCGATTGGCGCGGGTGTTGGTAAGACTACATGGTCATAGCTGGCTAGAATTCTACTGTTTTTATTTAAATAAATTTATTGATTTTATAAAACTGAAAAGGGTCAGAATAAAAAAAATGAAAACAATGTAGAGAGTACAAAATTATTTATACTACTCTCTAGGGAAATATGACACTCCCGATCTGCACTGTGTAATCACAATGTAAAACTGCAATGCACATGTTAGGGAAAACTCAAACGACACGACAGAACTAAAATATTTGAATATGTATATAGTACATTTATTGAATAATAACCAGAAGTCGTTAAAGCATTTTTTCCCATATTTACATTTAAATTATATCTACAATACTGAAAAATAAAGTATATAGGCTACAAATGACAGGTAGGCCCGTCAGTTTTCTGTGGAGAAAAATGTAAGAGAAAGAAGTCCCGTTTACAGACAAGGGTGAAATAAAATAGATTCTTCATGGGAAACCTGTAAGAGAAACCTGTAAAAAACATGTTAATGTCAGCAATTTGAATTTGTTGTCTGTAGTTTTAACTAGCCACCCAGTCTCGCTTGTGTTAAAACTCATACAGAGAAAACAGCATAGCAAAGACAATAATACAAAAAAATGGTCTACCAAAAATTGAGCCTAAAAAAGATGTTGCGGTTATAGGGCTACACAACATTAAGCAACAACATGCTTGATTGAGCAATGGACATGAACTTCAGTTTGGGAAGGGAGGACGTATAGGCTATAGCTAACGGCCAACGGCCGATGGTTTACGGCCACATTGATGAAATGTTAGAGAGTGAAAAAATAATTACAATGTCGCTAGAAAACCGAGGCAACAAAACCCATTGGTAACTAGCTATATTGCATGTAACCAAGCACCTCCAGTCAACATGCCAGGTGGTTTTTGCTAGATGAATGACTACCTTCACTCACCTGTAGAAAAACGAACCTATGCCTCATCTCTTCTTCGGAGGTGTTTAACAACTTCCTGTTCGTACAGACTAGAGATCCCCGGGCTACTGCGCCCTCTGCTGTATAGAATAATATCTACACGCATATACACGTGCGTTCAGTCGTCTGGGTAGGTCGTCTATGACAGTCGACTGAATGTGTATACTGACGCGTCGTGTATACGGGTATAGGAACGCGTATACATGGGTGCATACACGTATACACGGTTGCATACGCGTATAGACGTATGCAACCTGGACTAAAATGTGGCAAATGTGACATGACAGTGGCATGTTTATAGTCACTGAGCTCTTCAGTATGACCCATTGTACAGCCAATGTTTGTCTCTGGTGATATCATGGCTATGTGCTGGATTTTATGCACCTGTTTTCCAGAACAAGCAAGGTAGACAAAAACTTCCAGGGCACCACTGCAACATTGCATGACCTTCCTAAAACTGTTCTTGGGCCATCACTTGGAGAAACGAGAATAAAAAACTCCATGGGACTATGACACAATGTGCTCACCACTTCAGGTAATCATTTTGTAATGTTTTCGGGAATGTCCTAAAGACACTTTTCTTTAACATAAGGTATTAACATAATCATCATACACTGTTAATTTGTTCTTCCCATTTAATTAATCGTATTGACAAACATGAAATGGATGATGCACATCTTTTCTCACTCAATTAGTTGACATTTGACATTAGTTACTTCTGCTTAGCCCAGTCAATGCTCTTCAGTCCATGCACCTGAATGACGGACCCAGCATCCCCTTGTAGCTAAGAGTCTATGCAAGTTTTTAGAAACTTCTTAAAACCTTCTTAGAGAATATAAAATGTCATAGTGTTTGTTCCACCTAACTACACTGATGAGCCAAAATATTACGACCTTTTGCCTAATATGCTGTTGGTGATCTGCGTGCCGCCAAAACAGTGCTGAACCGCAGAGGCATGGATTCACCAAGAAATTAGCGGCAGATCCTTCAAGTCCTGCATGTTGTGAGGTGGAGCCGCCATGGATGGGACTTTTTGGTCAAGAACATCCCACACATGCTCTATCAGATTGAGATCTGGGGAATTTGGAGGCCAGGGCAACAACTTGAACTCTTCATCATGTTCCTCAAACCATTTCTGAACAGTGTGTGGCAGGGCACATTATCCTGCTGAAAGAGGCCACTGCCATCAGGGAGTACCATTGCCAAGAAGGAGTGTACCTGGTCTGCAACAACGTTTAGGTGACGTGTCAGACTGATGTCCACGTGAATGCCCGGACCCAGAATCATAATATTGCTTAGAACATCACACTCCCTCCACCTGTTTGTCTTCTTCCCACAGTGCATGCTGGTGCCATCACTTCCCCATGTAAACGACGCACACGGCTGTCCACGTGATGTAAAAGAAAACGGGACCCATTGGACCAGGCAACCTTCTTCCACTGCTCCAAGGCCCAGTTTTGACACTCGCGTGCCCATTGTAGGTGCTTTCAATGGTCGACAGGGTTTATCATGGGCACTCTGACTCTACGCAACCCCATACACAGCAGGGAGCGATGCACTGTGTTGTGACACATTCCTCCCGTAACCATCATTTTCTGTGACTTGTACCACAGTAGACCACAGTAGGACCAGGCGGGATAGTCTTCAGCCTTGGGCGCCCCACAACAACCTGTAACTGGTCTCTCTTCGGTCCACTTTTGATAGGCAGTCACCACTGCTGACCAGAAGCACAACACAAGCCTTGTCATTTCAGAGATGCTCCGACCCATTTGTCTGGCTATAACAATTTGCCAGAATGCTGTGGGGATGTTTTTCAGGGTGCTACTTTTTTGAAAAATCACACTTATTTTGCAAATAAATATTCAGAGTTTGACAGGTGCTGCTGTCATTCTAGCAAGACAGCAATAACTGATTCTGATAAGGAATACAAAAGATTTCAACCATTCAAAAGCCACAAAATGCAAATTATACGGTGCTGTACCAAAGCAAGGCTGGTAGGTCATAGCAGTACTTCTGAATATAAGAAAACCTCACCAGTCCCAAAGGCATTGGGAAAAAGCCCCTGATAATAGAAGCATTGCTGTTGAATGATGGAGGAATAAACTATTTGATATGGACCTGAAGGCTAAGTTCTTTTCTCTTTGACAAGTAAGAAATGTATGAAGTCATAAACATATTTTTTTTCGGATCCCCTTGTATGCTAGGGACTGAAATCTCCTAATGTAGTCTACAACACAAGTGGATAGTGGAAAATCATAAGGCACTGGTAAAGTTGCTACACACACATATGCCTTGACCTTAGCCCATAACCATCTCTTGGAATATCTGGCAGGATGTAACCTGAAACACTAAGGGAATGATTGTATAAAATAAGACATGTCTCATTTTACTCTTTCATAGTGTAAAAGGGCCCTAAAATAAATGTCATATCTTGTAAAGCATAACCTCTTGCAAAATTATTACAGGATGTTTGTAGGCTGATAATGTGCTTGCTAGGAATTATGACAGGAGCCAGTTTGTGTTTATTCTTATTTAAATGGGATGCATCTGAAGGGAATGCAACTGATCAATCAGGGGTGAAGGGCCTTTGTCAGGGAGGTGACCAATTACCCAATGGTCACTCGGACAGAGCTCCAGAGTTCCTGTGTGGAGATGGGATAACCTACCAGAAGGCCCTTTATGGTAGAGTGGACAGACCATGGCTACTTGTCAATAAAAGGCACATATCAGCTCGTTTGGAGCCAAAATACACCGAGAGGACTCTCAAACCTTAAGAAGCAAGATTATCTGGTGTGATGAAACCAAAATTGAACTCTTTGGCCTGAATGCCAAGCATCACATCTGAAGGAAACCAGGCACCACTCATCACCTGGCTAATACCATTCATGCAGTAAAGCAGGGTGGTAGCAGCATAATGCTGTGGGGATGTTTTTCAGCAGCACAGACTGGGAGACTAGTCAGGAACAAGGGATAGATGAACAGAGTGAAGTACACACTGATCCTTGATGAAAATCTTCTCCAGTGTGCTCAAGACCTCAGACTGGTGCGAATGTTCACCTTCCAACTGGACAAGCCTATGAATGTCCTTGAATGGCTCAGCCAGAGCCTGGACCTGAAAATGTTTGTGCATCAACCCTCCCCATCCTACCTGACAAAGCATGACAGGATCTGCAGAGTAAAATGAAAAAAAAACTCCCCAAATTCAGGCGATTCATACCCAATAAGACTTGAGGCTGTAATCACAGCCAAAGCTGCTTCAACAACAGTAAAGGGGTCAGAATTCTTATTTTATCCAAAATGTCTAAAATTGTTTTTTTTTTTGCTTTGTTGTGATGTTTTTTTGTGTGGATTGATAAGGGAAAAATATTCTTTAATCCATTTTAGAGTAAGGCTGTAATGTAAAACAAAATGTGAAAAAAGTGAGGTGGTCTGACTTTCTGAATGCACTGTAATAATATTCAGTAGCTTATGTACATTTTTCATTGTTATTCTCCAGTTACTTTGAACAACATTGCCACTGCCTTAATAAGAGAATTGGCTCAGCTGCAGAAATGGTGATGTTATGCATATTTGTGACAGAATTTAGGAACGAGGTCCTATTGCAAAATTTTAGTTTGGCTTTTTTTTACATTTTATTAAGGACGAGATTCATTACTTCGTAATGGTATATAATACAATACTGTTTGATAACGTTATGGGAAAGATATGCTGCTTTAAAAGTATAATCTGATAATATGATAATCTTCTCTACTTAGTTCTGAGAGAAAAAAAGGCTTGAAAGATTCACACCTGCCAGAGAGCTGGTCTTTGTTTACGCCCATTCAGTGTAGTTCACACCCTCTTAGGCCTTAACCCCACCCAGCTATTTAAGTATTCAAATGGGGACACTGGCCTTGTGCTAAACTGGTCTGGTTGGTCTTTAATAAACACAAACTATATCAAAACAAATAAAATATCAAAACAAATAAAAGTTTTTTCACATGCACTTGATACATCAGGTATAACAGTTCAGTGAAATGTAAAGTGGCTTAATAGCAGAATTCATAATAAATATAGTTATTATGTAACTAAATATAGTTTGAGTACAGGTGGACAGCCACTGAGCTGTTTAGCAGTCTTACTGTACTGATGGACTGGGTTGTCCACATCACGCATCAGAATAAGAGTTTTATTGCCAGGTAAGTTTCACAGCAAACAAAAGTGACTTGATCATATTTGTGGAGACCATGTAAACATAATAGCTAGATATAATCACACATACCTGGATGAATGACTAGTCAATCAGGTAGCTTATTATCAAACTAAGTAAATTGCTCACTTTTGTGAAGAAAAGCTAGCTACCCAACCATCAAGCTAGAAACCAGGAAATGTTAGCTAGTTGGTAAGTTAACATCATTGCCTAGCTAGCTCACGTTAACAGTAACGTCCGTAGCTGTATCTAGATAACTAGCTATGCAAAGGACTGACAATTTTCTGAAAAGGAGTTATATGTAGCTAGTTAGCAAATGTTAGACTTACCTGTATATATGTACAGTAGGAATGTTTCGTGGCAGACAGAATATCCTGATTACATACAAAGACCTAATTTGGTCTGTTGACTTAGTTTACTACGCTCTTCCGAGTTAGAGAGGGTCATGGCAGCATTGTCCTCCAGAAAGTATTTTCTCACAACTTGTTCCCACTCAGATTTGTTGAGAACGGCAGCTAAATTACGGAGGTAATTTTTTTTATATATATTCGCACATTCATCAGACATTCAACATACGTTCGGCAATAGCCATTTACAGCCTTGAAAATCAATTACTTATTCATTGATTGACATATACACATCATGTCTGATTTATTCTATGAATGTCTGGCATAGTTTTACAACCTTTGTTTTCAATAGAAATCTACTTAGGATTTAGTAGAAATTCCTGAGATCAGTTATAGTGCAATTAAAGCTTTGAAAATTAATAACTTATTCATTGATTGACATGTACAGATAAAACAATGTCTGATTTATTCTATAAATGGCTGGCATACTTTTACAACCTTTGTGTATTTGTATTGGTATTTTTTGAAAATATGTTCTGTCAAGAAAATATATTTGTTTTCACAGTACATGGAAGCCTCGTCAGCCAAAGTCAATCTGCAGCATCCAGTAGGAGTGAACAAACAAAAATCTTCAGAGGAAGCAGCAGCAAGGATGTGGTGATCTTATACCCAGTACCCTAATGCATGTTTTACATTACATCAAGTATAAAGGCCAAGTTCAGATTATAATGTAGGATTATTTTTGGACCACATATGGAAATGGCTTCTTTAAATTTATTAAGGTATTAGAACATTATAGAGTTTGGCCGGTGTAAACAATGTGGATGAGCATGTTAAACAACATGGATGAGCATGTAGTAAATAATCTGTGGAAATGCAGAAGGCTTAGCTGACAGGGCACCAGACTGCCCTTCCTCCTGGACTCCCCTTTAAGTTCATTATATTATTTTAACAAATTTAAATTAATGAACAGATAGTTTAAGACCTAACAATAGGACCTAACAATTAAGGATTGTCTATTCAATAAGGGGTTTTGCCCCTGTTATAGTGGCATGTTTTATTTGTTCTGCATCTTTCTCACATGTGCTGTGGCCAAACAGTATTCCATCAGTTCTGGTTAAAATACTGTTTAATTTGAGAAGTCAAACATGTGTAATAGAATTAGTTAGTTAATGATCTAATGAGACCATTCAAATATTTTGCATTGAAGACAAACAATTGCTTAGTTTTTCTGTCCTTTGTCTTATAATTTCACTTCTACTAATAACCAATAATGTCATTTTACAGATTACAATGCTGACATGAACTTAAACAGTAATGTTTTTTTCCATACAGTGAATTCTTCAAAGTACGGTTGAAACGCCATGGGTTGGATGACTGGGTGGGGGTTAGATGGAAAGGAGCCACCATTCAACATACATTGCAAAAGGACTCTTTCAGCTGTGGGGTCTTTGTATTGGAGATGAGTTGATAAAATGTTTGAAAAATTGAGAACAGAGCAGAAGAAACAATTCGGATATTCGCTGTGGCATATAAACATTAAAGTTATATTACTTAGCAGGTATTATATTACCTCATTATGTCTACATGCAATTTCAAATGTCTATGGTTGGTTGAATTGTACTTCACAATGGCCATTAAACAATTGAAACTAAATTGACAATACATTTCTGATTATTTAGATGGCCACACAGGTTGTTGGTAACTTCCCCAACCTTACAACTTATATCGGCATCAATTCCTCAAAGAAAGTATTGTCCCTAAAAAGAATTCAATTTGCAGAGTTCATTCTACATGCCTCAGGTGGGGAATAGAGAATTGGCTATATGATTGATGAAGTTTCTTGCATTACATCAAAAGTCCTGCAATACTATTAATATTTTATGGGCCTCCAAGTGGCGCAGTGGTCTAAACACTTGCGTTGCAATGCAACCACATTGCTACCCGCAGCGGGTTTCAGCCCCAATTGTGCCATTGCCAGTTGGCCGGTGTGTCCCATAGACGAAACATTGATCCATCCCATCCGCGGGTCATCTGGCTGGTTAGGCAGCTCCAATCAGGCTAAGAATAAGACAATGTGAGCGTTCTTTCTGACGTGTTGGCTAGAGATGACTTCCTGGTTACGGCTGGGGGTGTAAAATAGCAGACTGGCTATATGAACAGATCTCAAACGAAACCTGTTGCAAACTACAAGTGTTATATGACTGTTGTAGCGCTGACTCAAGGTCGTTACATGGAATTGGACATTACTAAAATGGGGAGAAAAGGAGCAAAAATAATTTTAAAAAAATACTGTAAATATTTGTTAATAATTTCTTTCTCTAATTTTGTAAATAGTGTACTAAAAGTTGGTCATTCTGATGTGTTTTATCTTTTTAGTATTTGATGCAAGTCAAGACTGCTCAATTTGTGCAAGCAATGATCCAAACGGAGATTCCCAAAGATTCACCCAATGGGTTAGTGCTGTTTCTGTCTTGTACTGTGGAATTAAGCTATAAAAACAAGTTTCTCAAATATTCTTATTAACAGTTTTTGCACCATTATGATCTTGGTTGTTGGTCTTTGAATGTAACGGAAAAACTGAGCAGTGATACCTCAGATGGTATAGGCTTTTTTGATAGTTGCCATGTAATCCCTCGAATACTGTCATTTCTACTGAGATTCAATACTGAATCATGGATCGACAATTATGTCACACCTGGTTTTAACCTGCACATTTCTGTTATGTTATTCAATGGTCATGTTGGTTGATAGAATTGTGTCATGTCACATATCATAATCTCAAAGTATGCAATGTACATAATGTACTGTATGTTCTGTCAGTTATATGGGTTTCTGTGATTCATTTTGCACATACAATGTTTGAAATGCCAACTATGGTAAAACACCTCTTGTCTGGGAATGAGCAAGAGAGACTTCACCACGGCAAAACAAGATGAACAGTGGAAGGGGCCTCTTTGCCATAAGAATCAATAACAAACAAACTTCTCATGCATATAAATGTGCATGTAAATATAAGCCATGTGACACTAAATTACCTACTGACCAACAAGAGGATTTTCATTTGATCATTTGTAGTATGTAGTAATTTTTTTAATTACCAGTATTGTATCTAACCCTAACCCGAAGTTTTGCTTAGATTCTCTCACAAAATATTTTTATATATATATATATATATATATATATATATATATATATATATATATATCATTTATTAGTAATTCTAAGTGAGTATTAGGTGAGATTACATGATATTCTGAATTAACAGTATCGCTTCTGAACTGGTATTGCATCAGACCGTCTAAAACAACTCACCTAAAACCTAGTAGCCTGCAGCCAAGTCGTCATAAGGCACATTACTACATCGAAAATGCCACACTGTTCACTCTATATTGTACAATACTTTTTAGCAGATCCCTACCAGGGGAGGTAAACTATATACAGTGAATATAAAAAGTCTACACACCCCTGTTAAAATGCCCCTGTTGAAGTGCCGCAGTACATGTTTTTCTTCTTACATAAGGCTCTCCTGAAAAGTAGAGACATGCATCATAAGCAGCTGTTCTTGAATTCTGTCACATTTGTTCAGAAAAAATGTGAGAAAAGCATTGGTTTTGTCTGTCAGAATCACAATTTGTTTGTTCCTGAATTTTAGACAAAAAGCATGCAAAGCAAGTGGTGTGAAAAACAATTATTCTGTCAAGATGTCAAATAGTATGTGTGGAGATAATTGTTCCACTGGCACTTGAATCGACTGAAGCGCCAAGAGAGGTGCGTCTTCTCCAACCGTCTGACATGAACAGAGAATGGAGAGATCAGAGAAATTAACTGGACCAACGAGACCATTGATCTTCTACACCAACTTAGCCCAAGGCTTACATTTAATCAGCAGTGGCAAAAGCAGTGGGCATAACGCTAATGCAAGCTGTCTTCTGCATCTCTGACTTAGCATATCCACAGGCTAGTATCCAGCAGAGCACATCCAAGACGATCTGTCTTCGTAACCACAAGAGCTATTTTGATTTTTTCTAATTAACCCAATATCTATAACACTAAGGCTGAATGGGGACTTGAGGTGAAGAGCAGATTTAACATCCTCTGCATTATGAAGACAGCTCTTTACGAGAAGGTATACACTATGATATAAAGTATATGACAGAGTACTGTTATCTTTTGGATAATAATTTATGTGGTACTTCCATTTACATCAGCATGTACCTTCAGAACTGCTGAGAGAGGGTTGTGGGTTTGAATTAAGGGATATGTGCATGTCGCAACTTCTCCAGCCCCTTATCAGTATATGGGTTCGTGTGTTCGTTCGTGCGTGCGTGTGCGTGCGTGTCTGTATGTGTGTGTGTGTGTGTGTGTGTGTGTGTGTGTGTGTGTGTGTGTGTGTGTGTGCGTGTGTGTCAATTAATCCCAACATGTATCACACCATTGTCATTAGCATAATAGGAGAGGATAAGAGTCACTTTCATAGCTGTGTCGTTTGTCTGAGAAGCAATCCGCTGGCCGGTCAGCTCTGTGTGTCTGCACCTGTAGACTGCCTGGGAGAGAGGGTTCTACAGCACGTCTGTCCTCGTGGACTGCTGGGAAGAGAAGGGGTTCGTGCCTGTAGACTGCCTGGGAGAGAGGGCTCTACAGCACGTCTGTCCTCGTGGACTGCTGGGAAGAGAAGGGGTTCGTGCCTGTAGACTGCCTGGGAGAGAGGGCTCTACAGCACGTCTGTCCTGGTGGACTGCTGGGAAGAGAAGGGGTTCGTGCCTGTAGACTGCCTGGGAGAGAGGGCTCTACAGCATGTCTGTCCTGGTGGACTGCTGGGAAGAGAAGGGGTTCGTGCCTGTAGACTGCCTGGGAGATAAAGGATCCCCATGTTCATACCCAGGGACTCAGCGGCGGAGGAACAGTCCAGTCTTTTCCACCCCAACCCCTAGTCTGCGTGAAATAAATGTATGTTTTACACCCCCGGTTTACCATTAATAGGTAAGTATTTGTTCTCTGATCAAGAGTAAGTGTAAAATACTCCTAATTAGGAATGTGAGTATCAATCCTTAAACCGGGTGGTTCGAACAATGTCTGAAAGATTTTCTTTAAAGGGATAGTTCATCCAAAATTCATATTTTCTAGATTCATTTTTTTCAAACAATCCATTATTCAGTTCAGTCCCAGTCTGTAATTAGTGTTATTAGAACTGTTCAAATTCATGAATGGAAACGGTTCGTACTGCTATAGCAAAGCTGCATTGCAAGCGGAAAACTACTCCAAAACACTGCATTCAGTAATCTGTTGCAGTAGCATACATTTTTTTAAACTGTACACTGACGAAACAGCCGCAGGAATTTGGTGAATTAAAACTGGCAATAGCGAACTATTTCCTATAGCCACCATACATCACTTCTGTTCTTCGGCAGTGATGTCACTGAGGTGAACGTAAACTTTAACCTCAACAAACTAAGTGAAGTTAGGTTGCTTTGCCTATCTGGCCCATTTTCATCAGTGGACATCAAGAATAATATTTGTAATTGTGGAAAATGCCGTGGTCATAAGAAAGGTACAAGGGACGTGGGAGAGGAGACTTGAGGTTTCAGTTGTTGTCTTATCTGTAAGGTCTGTTCACAGTTCCATCTCTCAACCACATCACCAGAACGACATATAGCCTCCAGATCCCAAGATCCTCCAGATTCCAATCACAACAAACACAGCATTCCTCCCAGCTCCCAATCACCAAAATACTAATACTAAGCTCGTTCAAGAGTTTGTGATAGCTTTCTAATGTTCTTTGATCCTAGCAGGTCAGAGAACTGACAGAAATGTTGCCAGTCATTCTCTCTATACATCCAAGCAACATGCCAATTTGAATTAGTTGAACTGACCGGGTCCAAACATGACCAACAACGAAAACGGTAACAAATTCTAAGTATTGAAATTATGACACCTTACACCTTAGCTATATAAATGAAACGGATTATATTTTTTTGTGGTTGGGGACATTGTTTCCATCTATCGTGAGCTAGATTTTTTCTGGCCAGCTTTCCCAGTTAAAACATGATTTCATAGCTATATGTTTGTAACGGGAGAAAATTGTTTGCATCCATCAGCTAGCTTTTTAGTCAAACATTTTTTCTGGCCAGCAGTCCTAGCTACCTTGAGGAAGGGAATGGGAGTTTTATCCATTCCTTCTAATCACAAGTGATGGTAAATGAAAGCTTTCTGAAACATTTGAGGCTTTTGTCAAATTGGGCCGAAAACTGTTTAGTCTCAAGGCTTTTGAACTCACTGCACAGTGGTGACACCTGCTGGTCATGAATAAATATCACATGTTTAATGTTTTTAAAGACGTATTTTCCCTAATATCCTATGAGACTTCATGGCCCAGAGGTTAGACGTTTGCTTTGAGAAGGGGAATTAGAATGCAAGGTTTGTATTCCACATTCTTCTTGCCTTTCCAGCTAGCACTTTCAACTGTGTATCCGTTTTAATGTTTTGTATTATTAAGACAAGATAAGAAACACTAAATAAAACTAATTATTTAAACAACAATAAACAGTATTGTTTGCACTGAAAAAGTTAAACATGATCTGGTTTCGATCTTGCACCACAACAAGTTAACGATTGAGAGTCAGCGACAGTACCAGCTGCGCCATAGCTATCGTTTATGTGCAATATATGGGAAGCACTTGTAAATAACTCAGCATGGAGGAAAGCCCCAGTCCCAGTCAGTGGATATCTGCAGTCGGTTACAAAAAAGCCATGGGATCAAACAAAGCTTCAGACGTCATTCATCACCTGGTGATCATAAATCTGAATGATGCATCTCTACTAGAGAAACGCTGGGGTAAAACATTCATAAAATACAGTGGATGCAATGCTTGTTTTAAGATGTGAAATTTGAAACTGACAAGCAAATTTTCCTGACGTAGAAATTACAAATGCAGTGTAGCCAAACGACATATGAAAAATTAATCATTGGGTCTCAAATCAATTACATATCCATCCACATGTCCCTGTCAAAATTGTAAGACAATTGTAACAATAGTCTATGGTATTGCGGATACCTGCTTGTTATTGATAATGAATGATGTGTAGCAGAAATGTTTTGACATTCACCGGTTAATTTGTGAATTTCATTAGTTATTGATAATTAGGCTGTAGACAAATTTAGTTTCATAGTTTTAAACTTTTCATGCATGAGTTTCAAATATCACATAATGGCCCCCCAACATGAGTTGTTTTACACTTGATTTCAGTACTCACGCTGAGCTCCAGAATGTGATTATGACGTCACAATACATTTCATCCGCAGCTTCCCAAAAACACCACACTGCTTACTAGTTATGCATCTAAATTTTTATTTCAATTATATTAGCAAACTACTACTGGTAGTAATACTGTTAAAATGCATATTGAATATTGACCAACCGTAAAAATTCTGTTCTTTTTCTAAAGATCCCGGCGCAAAAGATACTGACACGCTTCACTTGTTGTATCAATCAAGGCCGTAATTACAATATATATATTGAGGGGGACACCCCCGCATATTCAAATATACTCAAAATGCCCCCCCCCAATAAATTGGTATATATATTAAACATAATCATAACTAAACTTAACAAATTGCCATTATTATTACTACCGGTTCTAGTTTTACAATTTACTGCAGTTCTTCGTGTAGTTTGTTCAGGTGCTGTTGCCGTACCCCAGCAGAAGCAGTTGGTCGACTGCTGTAAGAAGGGTTGCCATATCCGCGGTTTTCACGCATTTGGGCTTCTTTTCAAATAATGTCGCGGGTGAAAATTAATTGGTCGTGGGTGGCGGGTTTTTGGGCTACTTCTGAACTTCATCATTTCTGTCTTTATATGCTATATCGGCCCAATCGTAATGTCCCCCCTAAAACCTAAGCCCTGGACCCTCACAGACTTAACTGACGTCACCTTGTAAGTGATTGAGTGCAAGAGGCTGCAAGGGCTAAAAATACTATAAATAGTAATGGGACAGCACTTTGCGACTTTATCATGTTACCTTGACGACGAAGAAACATGTTGCACACTATTGTGGGTTTGGGACTTTTAGTTTTACGTTTTTTACTTTCTTCGCGGCCAAGGCACTTAATAGACCGACTGCCTGATTTATATGTCTTGCAGGCTCTTGCCCTACAGAGTGAACAAGAGGTAATTGTCAATAATAATCTATTTGTCAATAGTCAATGTACTATTTTTGGTCAAAACAGCATCGTTAAGCAAAAGCTAAAATTAATAGTTGAATAAACTAGGTGTGTAATAAGGTGATTGCATTTCTCTGATTTCATGTGTTCTATGTGCCATCTCAAATCCTTGTTAATGTAGGCCTAGTGTAGTTCACCATTCTTCTTCTTTCTTATAAGGCGGGTTTTCCGGGATTTTTCTCTCGCTTCCGGGCTTCCCCTGGTAACCTCCATGTTTCACATCACAACGCTATGAACTGTGGGTAATCCCCTCAGGCAAAGTTTGCAAAAATGCGGACTTATGAAAAAGGTTCATAAAGGGCTCAAAATGTCTGCCAAAGAGCCTGTGCGCACTTGATGATTTGACAGTGAGACAGCCCTAAGCCCTTACAGACTTAAAGAGAACGTGCTTCAAAGTCTGTGAGTCTGTGAGTGTGGACATTGGGATTGGGCCATCATGTGTTTCTATGCTGTTATCACAGATAGACATCAGCTACGGCTTCACATGCGTCTATACCGCATCTTAAGTTTTGTTCATGGGGTGGGGGTTGGGGGGTCACTTGTAAACCAACCAACTTGTGCACCAACAAAACTTGGGCTAGTTTTCAGGCATTTTGGTTTTGAGCAGTCGTTGTTTGGACATTTTTGCTTTTCTTGGCAACACTGACTGTATGTGCTGTTGGTAGGTACAATCAATGTCAAACACTGTACTGTCAATATCATTACTTTCAAATGTATTAAAAAGTGGAAAACTAGAATGTAATATGAGTGTTACGCTGGCTATCTTCCTGTCGATTGTGATAGTTTTAACATCAACACGTAATTTTGCGCTGGAACTGTAATTGTGGAAATAAATAATAGTTTGTTAAAAATTTTCAGTAACTGCATGGAGGGCAAACAAAGTTTTTAGTGAAAAAGGGCTGATTTGCGAGTGCTAATCAATCAACCATCACTAACGTTATCTATCATAGCTAAGTTACCTGGAAAGCTAATTAGCCACACCCAACAATGGTGCTCATGTGCTTATTCAACTAAGGTTAATGTCTTACGTGGAGGATTTTGTTAGATTAGTCAGAATGCCCATGTGAAGTCTGAGTAAAGTGTCAATCATTTATGTTGCACTGCATGTGTAATTTATGCAGACAGTGGTCGTTTGATTGCATATTCGTATAATATACTTTATAGTTGTATTTGCTTACTGTATGATAAATAGCGTTATTAGTGTTTGTTTGATTAAATTACAAGCAGTTTTATTAGTCAGCTTTCATTCACAATGAGTATCATCATGAGCACGAGGATGGGTGGCAGTGACATTCATCAGTTTTTTGGGCAGCCTCAGAAAAGTAAGCTGAGAGCAGTGAGAAAATGAGTACCAGTCAGATGATAGAAGTATACAGTAGCACAAGAGGTGAGTCGATGTTTATTGATATAATAATCATTGCCATTCAGATCATAAATGGTTAGTAATCCATTCCTGAACATTATGGCAAGAAACACAAATTGTTTACTGATAGTATTGATTTCATGTTCACTCTGTTGCATTCAGAGTAAAGAAAGAGAGGGAGAGAGAGAGCATGAGGATGCCAACAGAGCAGGGAGAGCAGGTGACAAGGAGGTGAGTGAGAAAAGGAGCAAATTTAGATGACCGATCTGATATCACCATGTTGGTGTTGTTCCGACCACATCATACCTAATATTGGCACAACTGAGGTTAGGTTTAGGCACAGGCCCTACTGAGCTTAGGTTTAGGCACAGGCACAACTAAGGTTAGGTTTAGGCACAGGTGACTCTGAAGTTATGGTTAGGTCAAAGGGTGAGGAGCAGTGGAATATTCTGTCTTTGGACTGGGGTAACCAACTAACTACAGGTCAGTTGTAATGATGGTCTGGGAGCAACATTAATTATGATGTTGTAGGAACAACACCAACACGGTGATATCAGATTGTGTGAATATTGATGGTTATGAGTCTTATAAATATTTTAAACATTTTTGAATGATTTACTTAGGGGACCCCCAGACCCCCGGCTGATTTGGTCCCCCCCCAGTGTTGACTCCATGGCTACGGCCTTGGTATCAATAACACATATGCTAACTATCAGGCAATAGGTGGTGTGTAAATCATTTATTTACGTAATTATTCAGAAGCTCTCAAAAGTTTATGACAAATTAGGAATTCTGATTCTTGCATATTTAGTAATGGACAAATATGATCAGTGAAAAAATTGATTTTTGAAAATTACGTTGAGCTTTTTTCTCACAAGCAATTCCTGAGGAGGACACCAAAAGTAGTGCTGTAATACTGTTTTAGTTTACGCCATCGGTTTGCTCGCTACTGTAGATCTGCAAATTCAGCTAGTGTGTGTGAACCATACCAACCTAAAACAAACTGACTGGATTAACCCCACGTTAGCTAAGTGCACAGAGTGTATTTCAGACGGTTGACACAAACAGTCACCTTGCCAGCTAAGGAATTCTACATACGTTGCATTGCAAGCTTCTCTCATTGACTCGAATTCAAACAGCTGCAAACACTTGTTGATGTTACTGTAGCTAGTTAGCAAATGTCAGCTAACCGCTAGATAACAAAGTGGGACCTATAATTTAATGCAGCGAAAATGAAGATTGGTGACGGTTATAAATGCGTCTTAATGTATTAAGCGGTAGAAGTAAAGAAATGTCTAACATATCCTTCACTTGAACTAGTTACTGAAAGTCAGCCACCAACGATAGACTCCCTCAGATTTCCACACACGCACTGTGGTTATGTAGTATAGGGGTGGGTGGATCAATCCTAAAATATCGATACTACAGATACTACATCTCATTTTTGAAGATCGATTCTAGCGTCAATAGGATCGATACCAGTTTCAGTTTCTCTCTTCTTGGTTGTACCCATTTCATCAAAGAGTAGAACTGTCACTCTGCTCAAACAACATTCAGTAGTCATGCAAAGTACTTCTCTAGCTCTACTGTTGCTTGTGACTGTGCACTCATACAACGAACATACGCGTTGCGCCAACCGCAAATCCGAGATACAGGCCTACAGTACATTCTTTGCATGCATGAATGCCATGGCTGAACTAAAGAGGAGTATCGTGTGGAGATATTTTACAGCTGTACATGAAAACATCGCAAACTACGAGATATGTAGGAAGGTTGTTCGCTACTGTGGCAACACCACCAATTTGTTTAAACGTATGAAAACCCACGAGAAAGAGAACTCTGAGCTGCAACAGAAAATGAGGAGGGAAATGCCTCAGACAGATCCCCGACAGAGAGAAAGAGTTCACTGGCAGTCATTTCAGAGAGGCAAAGAATATCCAGGTGTATATATAGTAGTAAAATTGATATTTTAGTCAAATCAGATGTTCAGCATTGGTTAATGTTACACTTATGTAACATACGTACATTAATTTCTAACTGCAATTGGTCATCATTAGTTGTTACTTTAGCAGACTGATTAAATATAGACTATATTCAGACATTGAAATATATTCAGCCCATTGAAACATATCTAAATTACTTATTTTATGGGAACTGAAAAAATATATACCTCAAACCTGAAATATGGACATTCATATTACAATAATAAAAAATATATTTTTGTACTTTGCCTGTCAAAATGGTCATGTGTTTTAACATGCATGTGATTAAGTAATTAACAGTGGAAAGCAAAACAGCTTTACCACTCACCTGACAATGATTGAAAATCATTTAGTTTATAAAAATGTGTTCAGATTTAGCCTACTGATGATGCATTCACCTCATAAATCATGACACACTGCTCTCCCCTAAATGAAAGTACATAAGCCACTTTATATAATAAAAAGTATCGCTACTGGTATCGATATCGGCGATTCTGGCCCTGTATTACTTGGTTTTGGATCAACCCAAATTTTGCGGTATCGCACACCCCTAATGTAGTACCTGCATGATGTGCCACTGCTGAGGTCTGGATCAAACCATTGTGAGGCAAAGGGCGGGGGGTCACAATCTTTTGAAACTTAAAAATGCACTATTAAGTGTCTAAATATATGCCCACTTTGAATTTGATGCCTGCAACAGATTTCAAAAAAGCTGGGAAAGGGGCAAAAAAAGATTGGAAGAGTTGTTTAATGCTAAAAAAAACCTGGTGAAACATCTCACAACTTATTAGGTTAATTGGCAACAGGTCAGTAACATGATTGGGTATAAAAAGAACATCCCGGAGAGGATGAGTCTTTCAGAAGTAAAAATGGGGATGGGTTCACCAGACTGCATAGGAAAATGGTGTGACAATGTAAGAACGTTTCTTAATGGAAAAAACTCTGGGGATCTTATCATCTGCAGTACGTAATATCATTACAAAATTCAGAGAATCCGAAGAAATCTCTTTATGCAAGGGACAGGGCCGAAAACCAATATTTAAGGGCCGGAAGATAGCCATGATCTTCCGGCCCTGCATTAAAAACAGACACAATTCTGTAGTGGAAATCACTGCATGGGCTCAGGAACACTTCCGAGAACAATTATCTGCGAACACAGTACGTCATTGCATCCACAAATGCAAGTTAAAACTCTACCATGCAAAGAACAAATCATATATAAACAAGATCCAGAAACGCTGCCACCTTCTCTGGGTCCAAGCTCATTTAAGATTGTTTGAGGCAAAGTGGAAAACTGTCCTGTGGTCTGACAAATCAAAATATTAAATTATTTTTTGGAATTATGGATGCAGCGTCCTCCGGGCTAAAGAGGAGAGGGACCATCCGGCTTGTTATCAGCGCATATTTCAGAAGCCAGCATCCATGATGGTATAGGTGTGCATTAGTGTACATGGCTTGGGTGACTTGCACATCTGTGAAAGCACCATTAATGCTGAACAATATATACAGGTTGGATGGTCCCAGGTTGGATGGTCCCCCTTGGATGGTCCCTCTGGATGGCGCAACATATGCTGCCATCCAGACATCTTTTTCAGGGAAGGCCTTGCATATTTGAGCAAGACAATGACAAACCACACTCTGCACATATTACAACATTATGTATCCATAGTAAAAGATTCTGGGTGCTAAACTGCAGTCCAGCCCTGTCACCCATTGAAAACATTTGGTGCATTATGAAACGGAAAAGGAGACCCTGAACTGTTGAGAAGATGAAATCCTCTATCAAGCAAGAATGGGAAACCATTTCACTTTCAAAACTGGTCTAAAACTGGTCAATTGGTCTCCTCAGTTCCCAAACGCTTACATAGTATTGTTAAAGAAGTGGTGATGCAACACAATGGTAAACATGTCCCTGTCCCAACGTTTTCGAAGTTGCTGACATCAGATTCAAAATGGGCATGTATTTTTCCCAAAACAAAATAATTTCTCATTTTCCACATTTGATATGTTGTCGTTGTACTATTTTCAATTAAATAAAGGGATGAATGTTTTGCAAATCATTGCGTTCTGTTTTTATTTGCATTTTACGCTGTGTTCCAACTTTTTTGGAAATCATAGTAGAATGGCTTTTTGGTATTTTCTCACACGTCACATTCAACTCTCTTAAAAATGATAATGTACATGCAAGATTAATAGCATAAATACAACTCTCCTTCACAGTTAGAAGGGGAGCTTCTACAATGAGCATCCATTCAATAAACATGTGCAGTACGTCCATCCAGTGACAGGACACAGAGGCAGGCAGAGTATGGGTGCGAGGCCCGAGGTTGTTTTATTAAAGAACAAACAAAACCCAGAACTATAGTGACTCAAACCGAAAATACAGCTACTTTCAGCTTCATATCTTTGCCTGCCTTCCCTCTCAGGGCTCATCTCTCCGGGCTCGGGATTCTTCCTTTCCATCATCTGTGGGGCACACAGAGGCAGTTAGTGCAGTCAGTTGGAGCTTACCAACACTACGCTCCAGGGCCTCCTTTTATACTCGCCGATGAAGGCGAGATGTTAATACAACTGGCACGCCACAGTACGCACATACAATATGTACAGTAACAGGACGAGACATGGAAGAAACACGTGATATGTAGTTTTATTAAGAAAGAAGGAAGAGGAGGGGAAAAGAGAAACAAAACTGAATGAGGAGGCAGTGACTTCTTTGGGGCAGCCTCCTGGAAGCAGTTTGGGAGGTATGGGCTCGGCGTCTTCTCCTAGCCCCTAATTTTCTCCTGCCTTTGCTACTGCGTTGTTGGGGCCAGACATTGGGGGGAGGGCAGTATGGGTTGGAGTGACATCAAGGGGGTACATTTTTTTTTGTAGTTTAATGCCAAGTTCCAAAGGCACATGGGCAGAATACTGACGATAGAGAGCAAAAGCCCTGCTTTGAGATGGCTTGAGGTAGAAGCGTGCTTTGAGGTAGCTTTTGAGGATTGTTTTCTCCTGGAAAAATTATAATGACCTCACGGTTAACTCTCTGAAATCCATAAAGAGAGGTCTGGACTAATGTTTTGTCCGGATTGCAAAAAGATAATGGCAGTTATGGCTGTTCAGAAAGAAGTTGAGTAATGTTAAGTGCCTGATCAGGGGTCTTATCTGATCTTTTTACCTAACAACCCCATTACGTTTCGATAAAATGTTTCCATTATGAGATAGGAAGTTCTTTGTGGCAGATCAGGGGGCTTCTGTATTTGAACCGATGTTTGTGTTTGTTATGAATTATTACAAATATTGAATTTTTCCATTGTGCAATACACCGATCAGCCATAACATTATGACCACTGACAGGTGAAGTGAATAACACTGATAATCTTGTTATCATGGCACCTGTCAGTGGGTGGGATATTTTAGGCAGTAAGTGAACATTCTGTCCTCAAAGTTGATGTGTTAGAAGCAGGAATAATGGGCAAGCATAAGGATCTGAGCGACTTTGACAAGGGCCAAATTGTGATGGCTTGATGACTGGGTCAGACCATCTCCAAAACTGCAGCCCTTGTGGGGTGTTCCCGGTCTGCAGTGGTCAGCACCAGTGTAGGAATTTCACGACGGCCATGGCCGTGATGTCCCGGAAATTATGGTATGCCCTACGGCCACCATGGCCTTTGTGCCCCTGCTACTGTCAAAATCTCGCGGTCAGCAGTTTGTTCCCAAAAGTTTGTTTGTAGTTCGCAATTGAGAACAACCACGAGAACGGACTACATGCAGGTAAGCAAGCTAGCTAGTTATCAATGGATAGCTGACTTATTTACTGCTTACCTGAATCAAACTTTTCTATTTTAATAACCTGAATTACAGCTCCGGAAAAAATGAAGGGACCACTGCACCTTTTTTTTCCTTTCCAAAAAAATTGAAAAGGAAGGTTTTGAGTGAGGAACAGAAGCGTTCAATTTGCAGTGGTCTCTTAATTTTAACCCTTCTGTTCCTCACTCAAAACCTTCCTTTTCGACTTTTTTGGAAAGGAAAGAACAAGGTGCAGTGGTCTCTTAATTTTTTCCGGAGCTGTATAACCTCCAGTTTTATTATTCAAACATCTGAGAATAGGTTTGCGTCCTAAGTGTCCTTTTCAATATCCTTGTCACGTCAGTGGGCTGTGTTTGTGAGCATAATATACATATTTTTACAAACAAATGGCAGGATGAGGACCCAAGGACAAAGAACATGGATAAAGCAGTTATTGAGGTCATTGCCCCTGAATACTCATTTAAAGAAGAGTATATTTACATTTTCTATCAAACTGCTATTCACAGAGTTTTCCAACATTGGTTTTCAGCGGCTGATGACTCTTGCTGTACCCTGGTGCAAAATCAAAGATGAAAAATGGTATTGCACAGAAATACTAAATTAAACACATGATGAAAGTATAGAGTCTGGTGCTCCACACATGGCATTCACAATTGACTGTTGGTCAGGCACTACAGAGTCCCAGCTGAGCCTTACTTTTTATCGGTAGTGTTTGGACCAGAAATCCGGTGGTGCTGAATGTCAAGACTATGACTGAATCACACACAAGCAGCTAAAGAGATTCTTATGGCCAAGTTGTAATACTGGAAAATCCCCACAGACCGTGTAGTGTAATCTTCAGAGACAATGGGGTGCAAATAGTGAAACGTATGAGTCTGGCAGAGCTTCCAGACTCCAGCTACAGCTTGTAATCAGTGATGGTCTGTGCAACTCACTTAATTCACTTAATTCATTCTCTACTGGCCAAACTGAGGCTGAGGGCCACTCAGGAACACCTTGGCCTCTCCACACACAACGTCATCCAAACAGTTCAAACTTTCTGGAACTCTGCTCGAGACATGCTACAGAGGTATGTATGAAAAGAAGTGTGCACTCATTGTGCATACAGGGAAACTCGGGTACATCAGCTGGCTGTCTGCTGCACTGTGGGACATAGTCTTTAACCTAAATGAGACTCTGGTGCCTATTAAAGAGGTGACACTGGAGACGACTCTACATGAGTCAGCCCCTGTGTGTCAATGCTGAAGCTGGTGCTGCAGGAAGAGGGTCGTTCTACTCAAGGCATCAAAACTCTACAGAAGACCATGGCGGACAGTCTGACAAGGAGGTTCACCAAGGTAAATGAGACAGTGTCTGCTGGCAATTGACCTGGATCCATGTTATAAGTTAGGCCTCCAACTCATGGCAGACACTAGAGAAAGCAAAATATTGTCTGGGGGAGTCTAACCTACAAAAGGAAAGACATACCATAGCCACAGCATAAGGGACTGATGAAGAGGAGGACCCAGGTCCAAGTGCAAAGAGACAGTGTCCAAGTAGGTCAAGATCTACACTTAGAATTAAGTATTAGCTCTTTATATTGCACAAATGTGGACTTTCTGAAGCAAAAATTTTTTTTTGCATTTAGTTTTGCATTATTTTAACCAGATTGAACATTTTTCATTTAATCAATTTTATTTTTGCATTATATTAAGTTAGTTAAGTTCATTGTTCATTACTGTTGTAATAGTTTTTTTTTGTTTTTTTAAGTGACGATTAGTCAAAAAACAGCTTTTTAATCTCACAACAATCAGCATCAGTCTTGAATCGTTATTGTTCAACACAGAATGCATCTGATTTTAATTTGGAGTGTTATGGCAAAAAGTCTGAATACTTCTGTAATGAGATATTTAACCTCATTATTTTCAATAAATTGTAGTTTAACTTGTTTATTATGAGGTATTATCTTTAGAAAAATGCTAGTCTGAATACCAGTAACTAGGTTGCACACATCTGAATGGTGTTTCTGTTGCTCAGAGGGCATTTGGAAAAAAGTATTGTCATTCCTTAAACATTTTCTACATGTTTTATATTTTCATAATGTGTGCTATGTTCTTCAGACTGTGTCCTCAACAGTGAGTAAGAATGTATGACTACATTTACTAGAAAATTCAGGCCCAAACCTTTGTAAAACTATGCAACACTACTAGTTAGTGTTTATGAAACATTATTAGTTATTGTTGAATAGCCCAGGTATTTCTTTGGTTCAGGCTCAGAACATGACTGATGCATTTTAATGACAAGCTTATTTATTTTTTTTATTTTCAGTTTGTATTTCCTTATGAACACATGTTTTACTCAAATATATTTAGAAAATACTTCCACACTGTCAATTTTAGCCTTTGTAACTAGGAACATAACAAATCTACTGCACATCAGTCTCACAAAGGCTAATCGTCCAGCCATACAAACCCGTTTACCTGCTTCAGCACCATTCTCTCATCCACTCTACTTTAGCCAATCCCACGGCCCTCATCCATGTTAATGACGTTGCTTTCCTTTATATTCTCTTTATGGTACACAATGAAGTCTTATTCAATTATTCAAAATTACTTCAGACCAGCCGTATTTGAAATAGCAGTTTTTCTGCTGAAATATGCTAATGCCCAGTCATTAAAAGGGACATTCAGCTTTTACAGACTGCATTTAATGAAAGTGGTCCTGTTTATTTAAACCAAAATTGACATTTTGCCCAACTCTCATTATACTAACTAATCAATTAACTGTATATTCAGGTGAATAGAATAGGGGTAGTTTGTATCAACTGACTCCAACATTTGGACAAGCAATGATTAATTAATTTCACCGAAGGCAGAACTAATGCAGGTCTGTTAGGGAAAATTAGATTAATTAGAAAAATGTACAATAACCTCAGCTACTGTGCCATATGCTTTCCAGCTTCTACATTGTGTTTGACCACCGAATGTCAGCCATTGTGCTTAATTTGATTTCAAATGAATGAAAACATGAAAACTTGATATGTTCAACCACCCCCTTTTTAATAATATACTACCACGTCCACAATTAATGCAAATGTTCAATGATACAATGATATTTGCCACTGTACAGTATGTCATTAGGTTACACCGTCAAAGTAATCAATAATTTGCACCTGCCTCAATCAAACTATTATGAAATATATTACAGGGAGAGAGTGCAGCAACTATGTTACTTAAAATGGATAATCAAATCATTTTGCCTGTTTGTCTGCTTTTTGAGGTGTTTTTGTGAATATTTCAAACAGCCAATAAATGTGTTATTAGTTCTAAAGAGCCAGGCACTTCATAAAGTGAGCCCCTATAATTAATTCTGCAGAGCAGAAAAGAAAAAAAAGCTAAATTTAATAGAGATGAAAAACAAATAGTAGATATGTACTTCTGAGCTTAGTCCAGTGCTAATGAATTAGTGATGCAAAGGCACTGACCGGCCTGTCAGAAGTAAGAAAAATACTGCATGGACAATCTGAGTCAGAAAGATAAAGGGATGCGAATCCGCCCTTTCTGGTATCAGTGTCGCTCCAACACCCCAGGGAGAACCCCCTGTCCTGGTGTTGCAAATAGGTTCCATGAACGTAGCCCAGCTGCTGCTGTTGTACGCAGCTCAGCTGCCACCCCTTGAAAAGGCACACCTGCCCCCAATCAGACCTCATTGGGGAAGAATAAACAGGTCCCAGAAAAACAGCTCTGGGTACCCTGCCCACCGATTTGCTTTCCAGTTTTGTTTTACTTTTCCCTCCTGTTTTTTGTTAAGAAAGTGCCCTCCAGGGCTGAAAATGACTGTCGTCTGTCCATTCCCTCTGTCTTTGCCTGTTAAAATACTTAAAGAAACCATCAAAACTATGTGTTTAATATTGATGAGTGCCCAGCATTAGAAACTCATATTTTATTTACCTGGATGAATTCACCCTGCACTGTGTTAAGAAAGAGGCTGGCTTTATTCAGAGACAACAGCAAACAGCAGACGCCAGACAAGTTGACAACCACTGTCTGAAAATGAAGCTATCAGTGCTGCATTTATGTGGAGGGAGTCAATTCCCAGACTTTTGTGTAAGGGCGATAAGAGGAATATCCTAATTAAATTTCAATGGTAAACTCAGCCAGTCAGAGAACCAGAACAAAGTTGCTTTTCTTTGGACTGGCTTTTAAGGTAGTTTGAATCAATCTGACCATAAGGATTAGATGCCAAGCTTGAACTAGCATATCAGGCTTTGTGCATTTTCATAATTTCTTGATCAGACTTGTTCTAAACCTATTCATTATTGTTCACATTAATATCCTATTGGTTACCTCTGCAGTCAATCAATAAATTATGTGTGCAGCGAAAAGTATCAATTTTCCACATTCAGATGTATAATTTAAAATAGGTGAAAGCTGGTGGCATGAGAAGTAAGTCAGAGTGATCGAACCAGATGGCAATACTAAGATAAACATGCAATTAAAATACATTGTGAATCCATTCAGTTTGGTTTACACATAAGCTTTATTTCTCCAAACACAAGCCTGAAGTGTCCAGCTGTATCAAAGCAGAAGTGGAACTTTTTGTTAACCTTTTACCTAGTTGAGCAAAACAATCTACTGAAAATGTATGCTAGCTGCAAGTGAAGAGGAAGAATGGATGCACGTGAGAGCGCCCCAGAGAGATGAGACTGTCACCACACACATTCACACACACGCCAGGGAGCGTACACATACCACTGATAGGATTAAAGCTGGATGTGTGCAAAACCCATGTGGATTTTTTTAATGCTTTCTTTCACGAATATATCAATGAAGCACCCTAAGCCATGCAAAAATAAAACACCCTCAAGTCATGCAAAGACCCAGGAAAGAACATTTGAAATGCACTGTGCATGTATTTAAGTTTAGGTTATGGAATAGGTCTAAAAAAATAACTGAACAGCATTGTTTGATGGTATACATTCTGACAATGGACAATACATGAAGACAATTATGACAGGCATTGTCATGTCATGCCAGAAAGTACATCTGAAAAGATAACAATGTTTTTTTTCTGATCATTGTCTATGGACTAGCAACTACACCACATTAATTTGCTCTGAAATCCTCTGTCTGATACGTTGCCATCTGCACTGTGACACCAACTTCCCATTCCTTATGGTGCAGATCAAAAAACAGTTTGGGAGAAAGTGAAAACTTTTTCTATGACTGTGCAGTTTGACATGTTGAGACAGATTGGGCCCAGTTTGGGAACCGAGCATGACAACAACAAGGCAACTTTGACAGTGAAGAATGAGGAGGAAATCTTTGTTCTTTCTTCAATCTAAATAGGTGGATGACTAAATCAATTCCATGCACCGCATCCTATAGGGAATTTTTTTGCATATATAAAAGCTGTTCACACTCACAGCCCCTACCATCCAGCATACTGGTCAAATATTCCATATTTGGCCATTGACAATAGCTTCAAATGGAAGCCAAGGCGGTAGCGGATACTGGTGAACAAAGCATCATATTTTGGCCTTTGCTTATTTTGGAAATAATATTTGATTTACATAAATAATGTGTTGACGAACAACACACATCTAATCTTTCATTGCATACTGCATGTGTTGCTGGCATAAAATGTAAAATGGGCATGTATTTTTCCATAAACAATAACATTTCTCAGTTTCAACATTGGATATGTTGTCTTTGTACTATTTACAATTCAATATAGGGAGAAATGATTGGCACACGATTGCATTCTGTTTTAATTTGCATTTTATGCAGCGTCCCAACTTTTTTGGAAACAGGGTTGTACTATTTACATAGTAAATGAACAGCAGAGAAATAAGTTTCAATATTTGCATTTTAAATAAATACTGATGCCAATGTTATTATTGATTACTTTGTATAGTGTTTTTCCAAGGCCTAATCTCAAAGAATATATGTGATTACAGCAATAATGTGAGGTGCGAGGGTAGCGAGTGCATAATGGAGAGGCAAAAACGATTGTAACAAAACAACACAAGAAATCACGTTTTTTGTCTTCATCAAAAAATAGCAGCAAAACATGGTCTGAAACAGACATGGCCACAATAACCCCTGAGGTGCTGGGTGAAAACGAGGAACCTAAATAGACATCCTAATGACTAACTCAAAACAGGTGCGAGGGTGTGTTGGGTGCGCTGCTGCCATCTGCTCCAACCGGCGGTTAGTACACCGGCCAGGTGGAGTGCAGGAGAGGGAGAGAGCACGCAGCCGTCACATAATATTATAGCAGCAATGCTATACTGCCACATATACCTGTAAACGGTATAAAGGTTTTTACATTTTTACATGCGCACTGGGTAATCAAAATACGGCCACCTAGTATGACTGCACTCCGAGTAATCAAAGCAACCCTATGGTGTGTTAATTACTCAAATACCTAGGTCACAGCATACTAAATGAAACCACTATAGAAATTAATATAAACATAACTGCCAACTTAATGTAAAATAATAATGACATCAAAACATCATATTTTGGGTCTCAGTTTCAAATTTCTTTCATGTAGCATAGAGCTGAGACGGTCAGCCATTCATTTCTGGGCACTAACTGTAGTAATCATTTCATGATTAATCACAGCATAAAATTACCCTTATAAGAGATAAACAAAACCAGTTTTTTCATAGTGGTTTTACACTATTGGATGTCTACCCAACTGTTTTTTATTGTAAATTCCTTGTGTGATCGTTTAATTATTCCTATAAGCCTTGTGCTTGAGATTCTTGCTAATATTATTGACTTCTGCCTCAAACCATCTACACTGCAATACTTTAAAGCATGTAGTATTGATGCAATGCAAATAAGGAACATCAAAATATATCTTGTGTGCAACCTAAAATAGAAGCCTAAAGCCTTTGAGACAGTGAGTAAAATAATGCTTTTTCTAAAGTTGCAATGTGCATATTATCCATTGTCTGAAATTCCTCACCAGTCAGAGAGTTGAGGGAAACATGGATGTAACAGAAAATATAAAAATAGTGTTTTTTTTAGACTAAATGGTTTGCATTCTGAGATAAATTAATTTTGAGCTACCCCTGTAGCCTCTGACTGCTTTGGTATGGCATGAGAAGCAGTCAGCTGTTCGCTTTAATTATTATCGAGGTACCAGGATGGTGTGGGACTAGAACAGCTCCCTTGCTCTAGCTTTCATGGCTCTAGCTTAATTCACACCTCATTTCACTCTCATCTGCAAAGTTGTAGCTAATGAAACTCCTGTGCCTGCACGAAACCTCTGGAGCTGATGATGTATGCCAGCCTAAAGACATCAACCTGAGTCAGCTCTGCCACAAAGTCAATATCATGACTGTGGAATAAACTGTTGTCCTGTAAAGCTAAGCAAGGTTGTGTCAGTCAAAACTCTGAGATTAGGCATGAAAACGAGGGAGAACGATGCCAGAGGGGAGAGCAAGAGTGAGGGGGGGAGATTATCTCTAGAAGGTGATTGAGTGTGACGAGGTACAGCAAGGTGTCAAGCTGGAAGGGAGATATGGGGTGAGGAGGGCAGAGACAAGGGGCAGTGGACTGGTAAGCTGAGGAGGTAGTCAGATTTTGCCATTTCACAAAAGACAATGCTGACGGGTTGCTCGTTACATTTTACATTAAAGACATTTAGCGCAGAAACTCTAATCCAGAGCACCTTTGAGTCGTAAATACTTACATTTTTACACTGGTCCCCCATGGGAATCGAATTCACAATCCTGGTGTTGCAAGCTTCATGCTCTAACAAAATAAGCAACATGGAATCTGACAGCATTCACTGCTAAGGAGCCGCTGTGATTGAGCCATCCATTTTAAGGGATAGTGGTGCTTAGATTATTTGGATTAGTTTAATCTAGCCTTAAATAAAAATGAACCTCAACCAAATAGCCCAAATCCCTGTTGCTTAATCTCCGTCAATTTGAGGAATCCATTTGTTAACACTTTCCACATGTAATAATAATGGTGTCTGTGATCAATGGGATTTAACCTAGATGTCATTAGGAGCCATATCTGAACAAATTTGTTTCTATCCTCTTTCAGACACTGTCTTACAGACTGGTTTATTCTTGCTATGAATCACTACTGTGTGTGTCATCTAGGCTGTACTTTGTGAAATATGTTCTCCATTATCTGGTATCTAAAAGATAAATGGTCTCAACAGCAAGCATACAAATGTCTAGTTAGCACATTATGTCCAGATAGTGCTTGGCTCGGGCCAAGCTCCATACTGGTACCTCAAATGTTTTAATAAATGCATAGGCTAACAGCTTCTCTACGCATAGGAAAACTGTGCAGTCTACAACCTAAGAATGTTCTTCAGCTGTCACTACAGGACAACACTTTTTGGTTCTAGTCAGAATTTTTTGGGTTCAATATAGAACCTTTTCCATAGAAATAAAGCAGGCTATTCAATAAATAGCAAAGAAGAGTGGGCTTTCAAGTTGTGATTCCACTTTGATCGAATTCACCTATGCAAGTTAATGAATCTTTGAGATTAGGATACGCTTTTACAAATTCTCTGAATATATGCCCTAACGTCCAGTCTCCCTCCCAAAACCTAAAAAACGTGAAAGACAGAGGTCCCCACCCTCTGACAATATCCTCCAACAGGTATGAAGAAGTATGGAGGATCAAACCTGCCAAAATGAGAAATAAATTTGTAAATAAATAAATGTATCAATAAATATGTTTATACATAAAAATATAATAATAAATGTATTAATAAATATTATTTCCCTATTTATTTAATTCCTTGATCATTAATTTCTGTATTTTTTTATTCATTTCCATAATCTTATATTTTTGTATATATTTATTTCTGTATTTATTTATTTCCATCTTTTATTTCTGTATTTATTTATTTCCGTATTCTTTTATTTCTGTATTTATGTATTTCCTTGGGCTTAAGCTAATGAGGGGGCGGGACTAATAGTCAGACGTAGCAATCAAGCCCAGAGCAGCAAATAGAATCAGACTGTGAAGACGGTCTGTGCTGTTTTAGATCCTTGGCGCGTCCCCATGCGGCCAATCACTATTCCTCGTTTAAGCACATGCATCGTTTGTGCATAGGTGACATGAAAAAGGTATCAAAAAACCGAGAGGAGTTTTCGGAAAAACACAACGTCATTTTCGCAAAGTGAATAGGCTACGAGAACAGCACGTCTCTGCGGGTCTGTCCCAGGAGTCCTTGCATTGAAATTGGTTGTGCATAGGACCAGACTCGTAATTTATGTGATCGTATTTTCTCCAAACTCCACTTGGTTTGGACCTATGCACTGGTGTTGAAATAAACACGTTATCCCCATCAGATCCCCCGTGAGAGACCCGCAAAAATGCGCCGTTTTTGTAGCCTGTTCACTTTCCAAAAACCCCTCTCGGGTTTTCTATAGGCTAACTGGCATACATTTGCACCGGTCAAAGTAGTACTTTTACCAGTGCTCATTGCTATCTGGGATTGTTGTTATTTAATAATTGAATTCTAAATACTATATAATGTCAATGCATCAGTCCCAGTATCAGACGCAATCTGCATTTATCTCGAGAAAAAGATTTTATCCAATTAAGTTTTTAATAATAAATGTCTCTGTGTCGGTTTATAAAGGAACACCTTCAGATTTCTCTGTACATGATAAGACATCCAGTTATAAATCTCAGTGTGTAGTGTGGGTGATAACTTTTAAACTAAATATCTGTTTGCCCTTGCAAACATAATACCTTTTTCATTAGGCTTAGCTCGTCTTAGGCTGAGATGACATTGCCAACTACAGTATTGGAATGCAGAGATTTTACACTAATTATACTATTACTTTTGACATCAAATTAATAATTTGTATAGAAACAACCACACTGTCTTTTTCCAGAGCAGCCTGTATTTCTCCAGATTACCAGATTACCTGTTACCTACCGGTTACCTGTGGGTTTTTATTTGTATCCCAAACAATTCTTCTGGCAGTTTTGGTTGAAATCTTTCTTGGTCAACCTGACCTTGGCTTGGTATCAAGAGATCCCTAAATTTTTCACTTCTCAATAAGTGATTGAACAGTACTGACTGGCATTTGCAAGGCTTTGGATATCTTTTTATATCCTTTTCCATCTTTATAAAGTTCCATTACCTTGTTACGCAGGTCTTTTGACAGTTCTTTTCTGCTCCCCATGGCTCAGTATCTTGCCTGCTCAGTGCATCCACGTGAGAGCTAACAAACTCATTGACCATTTAAACACAGACAAAAATTGCAATTTAAAAAGCCACAGGTGTGAGAAATTCAACTTGAATTGCCATTTTCACCAGTGTGTCACCTTGTGTGTCTGAAACAAGGCCAAACATTCAAGGGTATGTAAACTTTTGATCAGGGCCATTTGGGTTATTTCTGTTATCATTATGATTTAAAAAGGAGCCAAACAACTATGTGATAATAAATGGCTTCATATGGTCACTATCCTTAAATAAAAGAGTGTTTTTTGCATGATCAGTCATATTTTCAAAATCAATGCCAAAATTTCAAGATTTCAGCCAGGGTATGCAAACTTATGAGCACAACTGTACAGAAATATAAGATCATGGAAATGAATAAAAAATATAAATACAGAAATGAATGATCAAGGAATTAAATAAATAGGGAAATAATATTGATTAATACATTTATTATTATATCATTATATTTTTATGTATAAATATATTTATTGATACATTTATTTATTTATTCATTTATTTCTAATTTTGGCAGGTTTGGTCCTCCATATGAAAAAGGAGACAAGGAGCAGGCACAGAAAACACCCCTTTTTTGTTCATCACCTGTGTGCGGGTGGGCTGTTGTCTGAGGTCAGGAGCAAGGGAGACACATGATTAAGGCACCAGATATGCCCCAATCCTTTAAAAAACGATAGACAACAGACTCCCCGAATTTAAAACATGTAGCTTGTTGCATGGCTACAAATCTTCCTAGTTCATTATTTAGCTAGCTTAAACATTGACTGAATGTTGCCAGTCGCCTTTACTACCGTGGCCTGAAAGTGCAAAACACAACCACTAATACAAGCACACATTCCCAATAAACATACTCCTCAAATACTCCCCCCAATAACGCTGAAAATAACCACTAAAACAATGAAACACTCCCTATTCAATACAATACCCCTTCCCAAAATATGAACGCACTCACCCCAATACGGAAACATAACCACCAATACCATAACACACACCCAATTCAATACAATACCCTTTCCCCAAATATGAACTCACTCCCCTCTAATACAAAACATAACCACCAATACGATGACACACTGCCAATGCAATTCCTCAACCCCAAATAACCACACTGTAGCCTAAACATCAACTATGCCAATTGGACAAGTCCTTGAACAAGGATGAGTGAGGGCTGGATTAAATGCCAGCAACATTTTATACATTAGCACAGAGATTGACAACTAAGTTTTGGCCATAGGCCAAGCGAAGCGAAAAAAAACACAAGGGTACTATAGTAAGGGTACAATAGTATTCTATTACTAGTCTACTTAGGTTTAAACAAACATAAATATATTTAAAGGATATTAACTTGACCCAGCTTAAATAGTTTTATTATTAAATGCTTTTGTTTTATTATTAAATCCATTTATTTATATTATTTTTTACAAAAGTAACTGAACACTGAAGTTGTTCTTATGTCCTTCCTGTGCACTGTAGAGTAAGGTTGCACTGACAATGGCTCTGCATTCACTACATACTTTTTTGCTTATTACTGTTTATATTGTTTTTATTTTGTTCATGCTGCAGTGTCACTCATACAGTATGATTGACTAGCACTTTTGGAAGTTCGTTCATCACTGAATGCAGACTTTTTCTCTACTTACCAGAGCACTTGCTGTGATTCCTTTGTCCTGCCACCGATTTGTTTACCAATGCACAGACGGAGGAGAAAGAAGAGAGGCAAACGGGCCAGTATCCTACGTAGATCTCAGAAGAGATACTGCAATCCGCTATTACCAAGCGTTTTACTCACAAATGTTCAATCCCTGGACAATAAAATGGACGAACTACACGCTCAGATTAACTTCCAGTGGGATAATGTAAACTACTGTGTGCTGGTGTTTGTTAAGACCTGGCTAGACCCTATGATGCCTGACTCGGCTATTACACCAGCTGGTTTTTCCATCTACCGTCAGGACAGAACTTTGGAGTCAAGGTAAACGTAAAGGCGGAAGGGTTTGAATCATGGTTAACTCACGTTGGGGTTCGGATTTTGCAGTACTGACCACTAGACCTGGAGCTCCTAACTATAAAAGTACGGCCCTTCTACCTGCTGCAGGAATTCAGCTCTGCTATAATCACAGCAGTCTACATACGCCCGTAGGCGGATAAAAACCACGTGCTGGAGGACCTATTCGGAGTAAATAATGGACTAGAGGACGCTCACCATGAGGCAGCTTTTATTATTGTTGGCGACTTCAATACGGCAAATATGAGGAAAGGTTTGCCGAAAGACCACCAGCACATTCACTTTCCTACCCGTGGGGATCAGACTCTAAACCATTGTTATTCACAAATACAGAGCAGCTACAAACCCCTCCCCTGCCCAGCCTTTGGTAAGGCAGATCACACCTCCATTCTTCTCCTCACAGTTTACAGACAACATCTACAACAAGATAAACCGTTTTTTCTGGTTGTTCAACACTGGAATGAGGAATCCATTACCAATCTCCAGGACTGCTTTGAAGCCGATGGGGACATTGATGAATACACAGACATTGTCTCAGCATATACAGCTCCGGAAAAAATTAAGAGACCACTGCACCTTTTTCTTTCCTTTCCAAAAAAGTTGAAAATGAAAGTTTTGAGTGAGGAACAGAAGCGTTCAATTTGCAGTAGTCTCTTAATTTTAACCATTCTGTTCCTTAATTTTAACCCTTCTGTTGCATTTGTTGAGACGTTTCTAACATTGGCCTCAAAATCCCTTATTCAGATTGGAAACATGATCAAAATATTGTGCAAAAATGTCATTGTCTATAAAAATATTTGGGATCTGGCTTATTTCAATCAGGCAATTATGTAGGCCTAATAATTGTGGCAGCCCTAGGTGTAGCCTATATGCTCAGTTCACAAAGATTGTGAAGAGTTCATTCTGCTGACTAATTTTAAAAAAAGCATTTGTTGGATCATAGAGTTTGTGTTTTATTGCTGTTTAAATGTAGGCTATTATATGTCCGGTAGCTGTTCTATATGGATGGAATTCTCAAATTCAAAAAAAAAGTATAGCGTAAACTCTGGTTATATCATTACATTTTGTTAAAGAAAATGATACCATGATTTATTTTTTGTCTTCAGTTGTTTATTTGTTTCGTGTTTTAATTTCAGAGTGCATTAAGACAAAATCTGTGAAATTCAATAAAAACTGGAAAAATTTAGGTGAACAAATATGTCAAAGTTGAGGGTAGGCAGGACACAAGGCGCAGAGCAAGGATACAAAATATTGCTTTTATTAAGCTTACAAAAACAACAACCAAAAGGACCAGTAGCAACCAGTATCTTAAATGCAAAAGCTATAAACAATTACTCACACAGAGTGTGGAAAATAGTAGTGATGTGCTGCTCGGCAGTCACGCTTGATACTGTTCCGATCTGTTCGACTCTCACCACATCAGAACAATGTTCCGAGACGTGTTCGGAAAAACACTTCTGGTCCGATTTCCGGACTGAACTGTTCCGATGTTTTCTACACCCTTCTGACACTCACAGCAGTGGAACAATGTTCTGAAACATTTCTGGTCACCTGAGGGCAGGTGTCGAAACACTGTCACATGATATTTAACGAATCCACTAGTCTTGATTGAGTGTCCGACCAGCCTCAGGCTTTGAAAACTGAGATGGCAATACCAACAACTTGTGAATGAATTGTGTCAATTTGTTGCAAGACTGAAATGTGAGATGAATGACAGATTGTGAGAGTTAGCTGTGTGACAATTATGAATTTTGAAATTAGCCTGATTAGTAGGAACTCATTTTAAAGTGCTTGTTGCAAAGCCCAGGTTTCCACAGTTCTCTGGCGCCTGAGCGCCCATGTCGGTCGGTGTCGATGCTTTCAAACACAGAGCTCTATTTAGCAATTGAACTACAAATGTTTCATTTTAAACTGATTCAGTAGTAGCGTAGTGTGTAGTGTTGTCGACTACTGAGCAGGATAACACCGGTTCAAATCTGGGCGATCTTTGGGGGTTTTTTTCATTTAAAAACAATATTAATTGTTGTTCAAATAATGTCTCATTAACTGCAATAGGAATAGGAATGAAACCCTTCTCACCCACACACCTTTGTCAAGCAAAACATTATAATGGAGGAATGGTTAAATATAAAGCAAGCTGGAATGGCAAGAGAAAGGCAGGATACGAATCCCACGTTTTTCTTTCACTTTTCAACTGGCACATGCACCAAACTGTTGTGCCACGAAATCTCCTAGCAATATGGGAAAATACGTCTGTATGAACATTGACCATTTGATTTTTATTTATAACTGGCGAATGTTATTCGAGCATTTCGTAAAGCCTTGGCACAAATGTTTCAATTGTCTCAGTGTTTTGAAAAGCGTCGTTCTACCCATTACTAGAAAAAAGCTGAACTTCTGTAGGATTCCCAATTAAAGGCAACACCGAGCAGCTGCCTCTAATTTGGAACAACCAAAAGTGAAATGCAGATATGCCTAGAGGCACTTCTGCTGTCAGGCCCTGAGCTGAGCATCCCATTGTCAAGACCTGACAGAAAAACAGCTGTATTCTATACTTTAGACCGGTTGTGTATGTTTGTCTTTTTTTTAAATTACATTACAGTTCTCCTGGGAATAAAACTGACATGCTATGTTCTTTTTTTAATATTTTTAAATAATGTCAATATTGGATTGTTAATAACATGTACAAAATAAAATAAAATGAAAGGAAATTATGTTCAACTATACATAGATTTTTTTCTCCATAATTTCAAGACATCCAATTAGTAGTGAGTTTGTAGAACATTAATATGTTTGATGTATACTATGTACACATGAAATTAATTTTAAGTATAATTAATTTCATTAAAAAAATAGTTTTTGCTTCAGAAATTTGTTCTGAGCTAATATTCAGTTGGCCAGAATATAAATAACAGAGCAATTAATTGTCTAAACTACTAATTAATAGCCTAAACATCAAACTGTTGCTTATAATATGTAACATATTATTAGTAAGTAATTAATTCGTTGACTGTAAGTTATTGTAATGTAAAAATGTTGATCTCATTGAACCAGTGTAGGACAATAGTTGTTTTTAATTAATGTTGTGGGGATGTAGGCCTATTTCTCTGTGTGGTCATTGGTGGGTAAAATAATTCAATGTAACATCAATTATTTATGTCAAAGTGAGCCTAAACCAATAGCTTGGTAGCAAAATAAAATGTTTTCCTCGAAGTGTCAGAACAAAGTTGTATTAGGAAAATAGATGTTTGGTTGAGTAAACTACTTTGGATATTACATGTAACTTTTGGGTAACTTTTATAGACATAATTTAAATTCGGACCTGGTGAAAATTGGGGTGAAATAAGAGCATAATGTTAGAAGATTTTGGGCCTATTTGATTGTCCGTTGGTGTGACATTCCCATCCAGTAATAGACTGATTTGGAAAAACAACCTTTTTGAAGTTAGAAATTTTAGTGAAAGTGAAAGTGAAAAATGCTTTCTGTTTGACGACCTGCTGGTTTTTACAGAGGATGTTAACGGATGTCTGCACAGTCATATGATCATAAACTCTCAGGCAGAATAAATTTCTGCTTTCAAGTCAAGAAGAAATCCCAAAGGCACCTGATACAAAACAAACAGACAACCGTTTAAAACTGGGTGCTGTCATCTTGCTCTCCTTCAAACAAATACCATGTAAAAGACAGAATATTTGCTCTGATTCACAGTGTGGTCTTAAAATTAATTCTTAACATGAATAATGATATAATATTATAAATAAGTATTACAATTCAAAAACATTTAAGCAATATCTAATATCTAAAGTAAAATCTAAAATGGCACATTATATTGCAATATCAAACAAGACTAGAATATTCAAATTATTATTTGTATTACATATTTGAATAATCTACTTTTGAAATTAAATCACCCCACTGAAAGTACCAAGGTCCTCCAAAAACAGAGTTCTTAAAAAGTGGCCTTACTCTTTCTCAGTCATACATATCATCACCAATCACAATCACAATGAAAATTAGATTCAGATATGCAGCAGGTCATATCGGAAGGGGATTCTCTGCTCCCTGTTATAATAAGAAATAATCAGTTGTCACTCTTATTTTTCTTGGACTGATGCGCTTGCAATTCAGGCACCAACTATCTGGCCTCTGTGGAACTCTGTTAGTTCCCTCATGTGGCTTTGAAAACTCAAATATCAAAGTGCTAATTGTCAGATCTCTTTTATAACTGACATATAATTACTGCTAACTGGCAATCAACCTAATGTGACCTCTGCAGCTGCAATTGTAATTGTAATTTAGTGACATTAAAGTGACAGTCTTTTTCCATGTGGTATTTATTTGTCCACCCCCAGTGTATAAGTAAACATTTTGGTAACACTTTACTTGAACTGTAGTGTCATAACATGGTCTTAACGCTGTCATTACCATGTCATAGCATGTTATGTCAGCTGACATAACATGTCATATCCTGTCATAACATGGTCACAACACTGTACTGCCATAAGACAGGAAACTCTGTGTAATGCTAACAAACTAAACTTGGTGGAATGTCACACAACTAATTAGGTCAACTGGCAACAGGTCAATAACATTAAAAGATCATATATGTCATAATATATGTTTAAATATATTATGACATATACTGCATTGTTTTACAACTAGTTATGTCATCTTTGCAAGTCTGTCAAAACAAATAAACCATTCTATAACACCAGTCTTCTTTTAAACAGTGTTTCCAAAAAAGTTGGGACACTGTGTAAAATGTAAAGAAAAACAGAATGCAATAATGTGGAAATCATTTAAATCCTATAATCAACAGAAAATGTACCAAGACCACATATTAATTGTTGAAATTAAGAATTGTTATCGTTTCTTGGAAAATACGTGCTCACTTTGAATTTGATGTCAGCAACACGTTTCAGGAAAAACTGGGACAAGGGCAACAAAAGACTGGAAATATTGTGCAATGCTAACAAACTAAACCTGGTGGAATGTCATACAACTAATTAGGTCAACTAGCAACAGGTCAGTAACATGATTGGGTATTAAAAGATCATTCCAGAGAGGATGAGTCTGTCAGAAGTGAGGAAGGGGAGGGGTTCACCACTCTGTGAAAGACTACATGGGCAAATAATGCCAAAATTCAAGAATAACATATCACAACATAAAATTGCAAAGGGTTTGCGGTTCTCATCATCTACGGTATGTAACAGCATTAAAAAATTCAGAGAATCTGGAGTAATCTCTGTACGCAAGGGACGAAAACCAATATTGAGCGAAAACCAATATTGGATGGCCATGATCTTCTGGCCCTCATACAGCACTGCATTAAAAACAGACATGATTCTGTAGTGGACATCACTGCATGGGCTCAGGAACACTTCACCAAAAACCACTGTCTATGAACACAGTATGTCTCTGCATCCACAAATAAAACTCTACCATGCAAAAAAGAAACCATACATAAACAATATCCAGAAACATCAGTGCCTTCTCTGTGCCTGAGTTCATTTAAATGGACTAAAGCGAGGTGGAAAACTGTCCTGTGGTCTGATGGATCAAAATTTGAGATTCTTTGGGGAATCATGGAACCAGCTAAAGAGGAGAGGGACCATCCGGCTTCTTATCAGCGGACAGTTCAAAAGCCAGCATCTGTGATGGTATGGGGGTGAATTAGTGCACATGGCATGGGTGATTTGCACATATGTGAAGGCACCATAAATGTTGAATAATATATACAGGTTTTGGAGCAAGATATACTGCAATCCAGACAATGTGTTTTTCAGGGAAGGACTTGCTCATTACAGCAAGACAATGCCAAACCACATTCTGCACGTATCACATCAGCATAGCTCTGTAGTAAAAGAGTCCAGGTGCTAAACTGGCCTGCCTGCAGTCCAGACCTGTCCCCCATTGAAAACATTTGGCACATAATGAAATGACAAATACAGTAAAGAAGACCCCAAACTGTTGAGCAGCTACAATCCTCTATCAAGCAAGAATGGGACAACATTCCACTTTCAAAACTACAGCAATTGGTCTCCTCAGTTCCCAAACGTTTACAGTGTTGTTTAAAAAGGAGGTGATGCAACACAGTGTTAAAGATGCCCCTGTCCCAACTTTTTTGTGTTGCTGGCATCAAATTCAAAATGGGCATGTATTTTTCCAAAAGCAATAACATTCCTCAGTTTCAACATTTGATGTGTTGTCTTTGTGCTATTTTAAATTGAATATAGGGATAAATCAATCAATTCAATCAATCAAATGTATTTATAAAGCCGTTTTTACATCAGCAGTCACAAGGTGCTTTTACAAAACCCCCAGCCTTAAACCCCAATTAGCAAGCAACAACTGTGTTGAAGCACAGTGGCTAGGAAAAACTCCCTAAATGGGCTGAAATTCAGGAAGAAAGAGAGGAACCAGGCTCAGGGAGGTGACCAGTCCTTTTCTGGCTGTGCTGGGTGAATGTTTTAAGAGTACAAGTTGTAATAATTAATAAATGCTTGTGGGCTGTGTCCAGTGTCTATGAAAACTAATACAGAAGCATGACCAGATAGACAAGGACAGGGACAACTCAAGGGGTAATGGTCAGCAGAGTGGCAGCTGGAATTGTCAGGTATCGTCTTGATCTGCAACACAACCAGGAGGACTTTGGACAGGGGCAGCAATGAGTCTTTTGAGCCTGGTGCTCCGGTGGTGTGGGCCAAGACCTCATGTCCTCCTAAGTTTAAACGGAGCAGTAGACAAGGAACATTTACAGAGTGCATTCCTTAGATTTACAAGGAATAACAATGGACAAGGAGAAATTACCCTACTCCCCCGGCACAATAATATAGCAGCGTAAAACCTTGGAGCTGAGATAGGGGGGTAGAGTGACACCGTGGCCCTACCCGGGGGAGGCACCGGACAGGGCCCAACAGGCACTGCCCTCAAATGGCATTGGAGAGAGTTCATCCCAGTCAAAGTGAGAGCCCGCCTGGCAAGACAGCAAGGGTGGACAGCAAGGGTGGTATTCCTTTCTGTTCACCTTCACACCCCTGGGCCAGACTACACTTAATCATAGACCATGCTGAAGAATCTTTAGTAGACACTTAAAAGTTTGCACTGAGTGTTTTTCTAACTTTTATTGGCAGATCATTCCACAGTAAATGAGCTCTATGGGAGAAAGCCCTGCCTCCGGCTGTTTGTTTATAAATTCTAGGTACAATTAGAAGGCCTGCATCTTGCGATCTTAGGTTACGTGCGATCTTAGGTTAAATGATTTGCACATCATTGCATTCTGTTTTTATTTGCATTTTACACAGCGTCCCAACTTTTTTGGAAACGGGGTTGTATATGTTAAGTTGCCTCATTCAATCTCTACAAGTTAACAGAAATTTTCATAATATTTGATGGTATTGTTTAATTTTGATATGGAAATACCAACATAACCTGGAATGAAGAATAACAATGCAATAACAATTCTAATTTTACATGAAACATGTTGAACTATATATTAAACATCAATATATTATGTAAAGAGCTGTCACGGCCTGCAATGCCAGTGAGATCCAATGCCATCTATCCCTTACAGCACGGGCACCTGTTTGTTGTTATTGCCATCACCTGTGTTCCTGATCACTGTCCTTATTTAAGTTCCTTATTACCTCATGTGTCTTGTTGGTTATTGTTTTGATTTTGTTCTATGTAATGTTTTCATGTTGTGGGGTTTGTTTCCAGGGACGGACTGACCATCGGTTGGTTCAGGTCTCTTGAAGCAGATGCTGCCAAGTGCAGCACCAGTTTTGATGGCCTATTAAGAATGCTGCTGACAGTGCTTCTCCATCACACAGGCAAACTCAACCCAAAGGTAATTTTCCTGTCATACCAATGTCAAGTAGTCCTACAACAGTGGCGGGAAAATGGCACACATGGTTTCACGCTTAACTCGCTAGCTTCCCATTGATTTTAGTGGTGTTCGTTATAATGTTATTTTATCTAGCAATATTTTCTCCTTGGTAAATTTTGAATGTGTGCTAGATAGCTAACCAAAGTATTGTGTAAATTAATTACGGATAATTGGAATTTTCTGTAAATGCAATAAATTATTAATATTCATAAATATTAATATTTTTTCTGTTAAAATAAGTTGAAATAGATAGATTATAGTATAGTCTACCAAAGAAAATGCAAATACAGAGCCTGAGAAAAGCGAGGAGATAGAGGCAGGGTGCAATATAAAGAGGAAAGAGTAGAGATGCAGACAGATGAGATGAATGCAGAAGGGTCCACCAGTAGTTGATTAGTCTACTACACAAGCCCATTATCAGAAATGAAGGCAATTACAGTGATAAGTTGCAAAAATGTTGTGTCGCATTAACTTGCAACGAGGGCATGTTCAAGCATTTCACTTGTGCGATAGCAAACAAACAGCGGATTATTTTAATGAAAATATTTTTGTCAAGTCAAACAATGTAATTGTTAAAGTATTGTTAATTACTTTAACAAGGATAGTTCTTAGCAATACTTTAATTACTTCGTTTGACTTCACAAATATCATTTTATTATGATAACACCCCCCGGGCCTTTCCACTTCAGATTTCCAGGATGATGTTTTACTGCAGTCAGCACCTCTTTGTTTCTGTTCTGTTTGGTTACATCATAGTTCTTGTATTAAAAGTCCTCCATTCTCTCTGCTCCTGAGTTCTGCCTCCTTCCTGCAACGTTACAATAAATATAAATACTGACATTTGTATTTCATTATATACATTTTTTAACAACATTTTCACCCTGTTAGGAGCATGTACCATCAATTTCAAGGCTAAGTTAACCATAGATTGAGTTAAAATGATGATCAACACATGACCAGCATTGGAACTTCTTTATCAAAAACATAATGAAACATATAATAAACATTTTAGACTAATGAAAATTTAGGGGTGCACAGGGTGGACATTTATGAGACATACAGACTAACATTATGCAACATACAGTGAGGGAAAAAAGTATTTGATCCCCCACTGATTTTGTACATTTGGCCACTGACAAAGAAATGATCAGTCTATAATTTTAATGGTATGTTTATTTGAACAGTGAGAGACAGAATAACAACAAAAAAATCCAGAAAAACGCATGTCAAAAATGTTATAAATTGATTTGCATTTTAATGAGGGAAATAAGTATTTCATCCCCTCTCAGTCAGAAAGATTTCTGGCTCCCAGGTGTCTTTTATACAGGTAATGAGCTGAGATTAGGAGCACACTCTTAAAGGGAGTGCTCCTAATCTCATTTTGTTACCTGTATAAAAGACACCTGTCCACAGTAGCAATCAATCAATCAGATTCCAAACTCTCCACCATGGCCAATACCAAAGAGCTGTCCAAGGATGTCAGGGACAAGATTGTAGACCTACACAAGGCTGGAATGGACTACAAGACCATCGCCATGCAGCTTGGTGAGAAGGTGACAACAGTTGGTGCGATTATTCACAAATGGAATCTCATCTCGTGGAGTTGCAATGATCATGAGAACGGTGAGGAATGAGCCCAGAACTACACAGGAGGATCTTGTCAATGATCTCAAGGCAGCTGGGACCATAGTCACCAAGAAAACTATTGGTAGCACACTACACCGTGAAGGACTGAAATCCTGCAGCACCCGCAAGGTCCCCCTGCTCAATGGTGCTAAATTCTCGGATGAACCGGCGGTAAAAGTTGGCAAACCCGATGAAGTTCTGCAGTTCCTTGACAGTCTTTGGGACTGGCCATGACCTCACCGCCTCCACTTTCAGTTCCTCCACCTGCACTCCCTCTGGAGCGATGTGGTATCCCAGAAAGGACACGGTGGATTGGTGGAAGTAGCACTTCTCGCCTTTAACTTAGAGCTGGAGGACAGCACGGATGTGGGCCCCATGTTCCGGGTATGACGGGTAGTAGACCAGGATGTCATCGATGTATACCTTTACACCTTGTTGAGGAGGACTGGAATACCATTTCAAACATTGCGTTGGCCAGCCTGTACGGCATGACCAGTTATTCATAGTGGCCCGACACCGTGCTGAAGGCTGTCTTCCACTCGTCTTCGTCCCGGGCACACACCAGGTCCAGCTTCATGAAGACACGCCCCCCACGCAGCTGCTTGATGGCCGAAGGGATGAGGGGCATTAGGTTCCTGTACTTGACTGTGATTTTTTTCAGGCCCTGGTAGTCTATACATGGCCGAAGTCCCCCATCCTTCTTCTTGACGAAGAAGAAGCTGGATGAAGCACAGGAGGTGGAGTGGAGGATATGCCCCGACTACAGCACTTCCTTGACATATATCTCCATGGCCTTGTTCTTGGCCACTGAGAGCAGGTAGATCCGGCTTCGGGGGGAGAGGCCTCTGGTATGAGGTCAATGGAGCAGTCCCAGGAGCGATGAGGAGGGAGCCTTTTTGTTCTAAAACACCCCGCTTAGGTCCGTGTACTCTGGCGGGATGTTGGCTGGGCGCGTGCCCTCTGGTTTCTCCATCGACGTGGCTCCACACGCGATTGACAAGCAGGTCTTCTGACACTCCGGGGACCATCCCAGGATCTTCCGTTTACTCCAATCGATGTTGGGGTTATGTTTTTGGAACCATGGAAGACCCAGGATGATGGGGTGTAAGGATGACGTCATCACCAGCAGTTTCAGTCTCTCTCGATGGCAGCGGTTGATGGTGAGAGTGAGTGGGCGGGTCACGTGGGTAATGGAACCGAACCCCACGGGACGACCGTCTAAAGCCTGGATGGGCATCAAGGACCTCAAACGGCGCAGCTACAGCCTGAGAGCGGATACTAGGGACTGGTTGATGAAGCTCCCTGCAGTTCCAGAGTCAATCAGAGCTGTATTATCGCCTGTGCCACCCGGCTACTCACCCCCTTCATGCTCCGCACTTGGGCTGAGGCACACCCCTTCCGGAAGCACCTTCTCACCTCAGAACAGGCACATGCCCTGTTGACTCCATCGCTCTTTCTCCTATGAGGTGAGCCTCATAATTGCCAGCTCTATGGGCTCAAGTTCCGGCTCCACCCGGGAGGGGGGTGGATGAGCGAGATGCTCCAAACAGTCATGTCCCCGGAGCTGCTCATCGATGGCAATGGCCTGGGCGATGTAAGCATCCAGCAGCATGGAATTACTAATACACGCCAGCTCCATCTGAACCTCAGTCTGCAGACCCCTGAGGAAAGTGGTCCGGAGAGCCGGCTCATTCCAGCCACTGGGCGCTGCCACCGTCTGGAATGACAAGCGCATACTCCATGGCCATGCTCGTTCCCTGCCTAAGGCAGCCGCTCGCCCCCATCCCGCCCCTCAGCGGGTTGGTCAAGCACAGCTCCGAGCTGAGTGATGAATCCGGGAAATGACCTCAGTTCCCCAGACCCAGAATCCCATAACGCCATTGACCATTCAAGGGTGCGCCCAGTTAAGAGAGTGATTATCATGGTCACCTTCTCATAATTCATATAATCTCCAAAATACAATTCACATTGGAGAAGGAAACCACAACAACCCTCCGGATCACCATCATATTTATCAGGCAAGACTCTCCAGAGTTCTCTTACCTGGACATGGCTAGACTCTACACGGTCGACAACGGGAGGCGCAGCAACACCGGCTGGCTCAATAGGGCTCTCCCCTCTCAACTGTGCTGCCATGTGAGACATAATTTCGCTGGACGCTGTTACCAAACCAGTGATCTGTCCCTCCATGGCGCGGAGTCTATCCTCTAGCTCCGACGCATGACCCGGGGCTCCAGCCCACTCTCCGTGCCCTGGCTCATCTTGATGGGGACGGTGATGGCAAAAAAACAAAAAGAAACCGAAAACGAACGATTCAGATGTAAAAGAAAAAATGCCTCTGGGGGTGACGGGTTATTCTATGAGGTGTGAGGGCAGCGTGTGTGTAAAAGGGAGGCAAAAATTAAAATAACATATGAGAATCAATGTTCATACTTTTATCTCTTTTATTTGCTTTCAGCACCACACAGTTTCACATTGAACAGAAAAACACAATATCCCGTGAGTTGTGGGTGACAAATCAGGAACTTAAATAACAATATAATAACTAATAATGTGCAGGTGTAGGTATTATTATATAATAATAAATACAATATTCATGGGGAAAACCTGTTGGATGGGAAATAGGTAGGACTTATAAAACAATGAAGGAAGGTTATTTGTATTGAATTATGCCTTACATTTCTTATAGAAGTTGATGAATAACACATTTGTGTAACGGTGGGTGATATGGAGGAACCAGGCGGAAGCAGATAACTCTCGGTTGAGGGTTTTTAATGAAAGGAACACCGAGCACACTAAACAAACGTAATGAAAATAAAAGGGCTGATATGTGACAGCAAAACAAAAGACTCACCGGTAAATGAAGCATAAGACAGCAACGACAATGATCGACAAATGTGGGGAGCAGAGGGGAAACATTTAAACACATACTAATGAGATGATTGGGACCTGGTGTGAATAGTTAAAGACATGTGACACGAAACAAGTCCGGGATGTGTTTGTGGAGTAATGGAAACTGATGTACGGGACGGTGGCGCTGATCCTCACCGTACCTTGACATTACCCCCCCCAAAGACGCGGGCTCCCGACCGCACGACCGGGAACCATTCAGGGGGGGAGGGCGGGACAACGACACCCGGACAGGCGGAGGCTCAGCACCTGGAGCGGCCGGAACGAGCCGTGGAGGCGGAGCTGCCGGAACGGGCCGGGGAGGCGGAGCCGCCGGAACGGGCCGGGGAGGTGGAACTGCCGGTACTGGAAAGGGCACCGGAGCCGCCGGAACAGGCCGGGGGGGCGGAGCCGGTGGAGGGTCAGGAGCCGGGGGAGGGCCAGGAGCCGGGAGAACCGGCGGAGGGTCAGGAGCCGGCGGAGGATCAGGAACTGGCGGAGGGTCAGGAGCCGGGCGCCGCTGCGGACTGGAGAGGGCGGCTGAGCGGCCGTGACAGAAGAGGGCGCGGCTGCGGCCGGGACTGAAGAGGGCGCCGCTGCGGCCGGGACTGGAGAGGGCGCCGCTGCGGCCGGGACTGGAGAGGGTGCCGCGGGCTCAGGCGGCGGCTCCTGGGCAGGAGAGGGCGCTGCAGACTCAGGCGGCGGCGGCAAGTCCTCGGCGGGGGGAAAACAGGGCGGCAGGGGGAGCCGACGGCGGCGGCCACTGGATGGCTGGAGGAGCCGGCGGCGGCGGCCACTGGACGGCTGGAGGAGCC
>JACXGI010005217.1:19299-48520 GCA_016801175.1 Esox masquinongy | reverse complement strand
GTTACGGTTAAGGTTAGGCATCTCAGTACTGGCATTAGGGATAGGATTAAAGTTAGGTTACGGTTAAGGTTAGGCATCTCAGTACTGGCATTAGGGATAGGATTAAAGTTAGGTTACGGTTAAGGTTAGGCATCTCAGTACTGGCATTAGGGATAGGATTAAAGTTAGGTTACGGTTAAGGTTAGGCATCTCAGTACTGAGGTTAGTTTAAGGGTAACTTTACAAAAACAAAAAAAGAATCTCTTTAAACAACACAATTCTCTATTTAATCATGAATACTTACATAACTCCCCCTAGCTTTTCTGATGGTAGGTAAACAGCACTTCTCATATGTTGACACTGAACTTAATCGCACGTATTTCCTGCGATGTTGCGTTGCATAAACATTAAACTCAGCCACCTAAATGGGGACATCAACATTAATTAATAAATTGCCCTTAAAACTAGTTTCTCTACTAATCCTAACCCCTAATACTAACTGTAGCCCTAAAAACCTACAGTAACTGTAACTTCACCAGGAATACTACATCCAAATAACAAAACGGAACATGTCCTTACCCTATAAGCAGTCAATGGACTAGGTTAATTAGGAATTCATGCTTTGGTTGCATTTTCCAGAATTGTTTCCAAATGCTAGAATTTTAGCATTTGTGACTCAAATCCTGTTCAAGTCCAGAGATCCATATTTGCATTTTTGTGCAAAAAGCTGTTGATGTTGCCCTGCTTGAGACAACAAAACCAGAGAGAATTAAATGTGTTTCAAATTTCCGAATTCTCCATCAGAGAGTAATGAGGTTACAGGGATTTGCGACAAGGCCCAGGATGTTGTTATATGACTTTTAGGGAATTTGATTTTAATATGGTGATTAGCATGCTTGTGATTACATGGGGACATTACTTTTTAGTTGCTCAACAGCTGTGTTTTTTAAAGCGTTATGGTTCTTTGCAGTCTTAACAAACATCCACAATTTGTCTCTGTTGACAATTTCTATATAGTATGGTCTTCATTTTATTGGCAACCAATTTCATGTGTATGCTCTCAAATGTACATGAAAACAATGTCCACATGAATAATTAGAGGAAACATACTTTCTACGACTTAATGCTCATGTAATTAATTAATGATAATTGTAATTAAATTGTATAGGTTTCCATTGCAGCTGTTACTGGTTGTTTTCTTACAAAAGCCATTGCATTATATGGTACTTACTGTATGCCCACTCTGGTCTTGGCCAACAGCTCAAATACAGTGTGGGTAAGCTAGGATGAGATTATTTTGGATAAGAGCAAGGTAACTTTTTTGTCATACAGCTGCAAAGCATTGTCAACATAAGAAAACCCTTAATATTTATTTGAAAGAAGCTTCAAGCTCAGCAATGTGCAGTTTCACCACCCTTGGGATTTCACCGTAACTTATTTAATCCAGTACATAATAAATGCATGCTTTCCAGAGTTGTAATGGGAGAACCTTACAACATATTATGAGACTTTCTGTCAAAATGTTTTTAGACATCTCTTGTTTCCATTAGCCGGTTGGAACTTTTCCTTAACAGGTACTCTAAATGGTTGGATTGAAACCTGGTTTGTGACATTACAAACCTTGGTGAAAATATTTCAAGGGTGGTGTCATTGTCAACTAGTTTGACTCTCTTTAATGAATCCAATATTTTATATTAGGTTGTGATGGTTAAAAGCCCTGAATATGAGACAGCTTAGCGTCATTTGTCAGCAGCGATTGATGACAGAAGAAAAGGGACAAGTATAAACAGCCTTCATAAAAACATAGCAGATGTACAAGACCGATAGGTGTTTTTTTGCCGTACTCATAGGATATTTACATTCTATTCCTCTGAACGTGTAATATCGCCATTTCCATTTTTCATGGCGAACAGAACGAGAAATGCACTATTGCAGAAAAATGTAAATCAAAATGTTCTAGCACTTCTCCCACTGATATTTCACTTACAGTCACAAACATTGGTACAAGATCTTGCAATTCAATTTGAGCAATGTCAATTTGGTTATGAGATGGTATTCTTTCAAGGGGTAAATTCTGAATAGGATAGTGAATTCCTGCTGTCAGTAAGGCCAGACTGTGCCATGTTTTGCTGTAGGGGTACATGTTATATAAGGTAGCAATGGAAATGCATTGCTTTAGGATTTGAGACCTTGTCTAACATTTAATGTGGATGCCTAATCTGGGGCTGAGGTAGAAGCAGTGGGATAAGACTCGGGAGGAAAATGTTGCCCTTCCAACACACCCTTGGGCAAGCTGGCTGTCGCTGACGCTCTGCAGAAGAGTCAAGCCTCCACTTTGATATGTTTAAATTTCAAAGATTTGCCCAGGCCCACATAACGCTCACCTTCTCACTGTTCTTGGTGACCACAAAATGCAAAGTGATCCATTTACAGATCAGCCAAGAGATGGTGAAAGTTGGTACAACAATGGGATTTTCATGTGTAAGCTTTTGAGAATGGCTTTGATTTCATTTACTCATTTGAGATTAATCTATTTTTCATTCCAAGAATGTGTGGTTCCCATGACAACCAACAATTTTGCTATAAATGTTTGAGGCTCAGTTACAAATGGCTGATTAGTGAAAAGGTACTAGTGAGTGAGGAAATGCTTGACTTGCTCAAAGCTGAAGGCAGCTGTATGATTGAAAGCAATCAGTTCCTCTGATTGCAGTTAGTTCAGAAGAGCTGTTTTTTTTACAATCTCAAATGTAAAATTCAAAAAACCTCTGCCAAAAACATTATTGAAATGCTATGTTTAGTTCCATGTGACATCACTACCTAAGATTTATATCAGGCCTTTAATATCAGATTGGCTGGGACTTGATTGGGACATCTTTTGTGATTATCCTGGATTCAGTAACCAGGAGGTAAATTCTGACTATCATTTTTCTTCCAATAATTATTATGTCCAAAAAAGAGACAATTTTCTTGAAGTAAGAATTAAGAATTGAAACAATTTTATACTGTACTACCTGTCCTTTTTCTGCAAAAAGCTAAGGGATGTGCCTGAAATGTGAACCACTAAGAAATTGACTGACAGAAATTGATGGACTCATGATATCAACATTATATTTTAACCATGCTTTATGTGTTTATGTCCTTATTTTTTTTTTTTACATAGTTTGGGTTCTGAACTGGTACAACAGCTATTCTAAGATCATGATTCTGTAGTCTTATGAGTTATGTTCTTAAAGAATCAATGGATAAATGTCACTAAAATATGTCAAAATATGTATGTAGCAATTTAGCCACTTTATTAACAACAATCATTCTTTAATATTAGGAAAACCTAAAGCTATTTGTTTATTAACACACACAGTTGTGTGAAGGCACTCCTATCCATCTCTGTTAACTTGTGGAGTTCAGGCAGAGGACACCATCAGGCAAATAACTAAATTAGCTGTGATGAAATTACCTTAGACTTGGTGGTTAATGGTACCGCAAAGTTCAGGAACAAATGTTCTTAGTTCATCCTAAGTTAAATTGAATTTATAATTACAGCCTGATAATGGTTATGGGTTTTCACCTCTGAGACAAATATAATTTTCTCCAATATGCCGTACTAGTCAAAAGTTTGGACACATCTACTCATTTAAGGGTATTTCTCTAGTTTTACCATTTTCCACATTTTAGAATAATATCGAAAATATCAAAACTCTGAAGTAACACATACAGAATCATGTAGCAACCAAAAATCTGTTCAACAAATCAAAATACATCTATATTTTAGATTCTTCAAAGTCGCCACCCTTTGCCTTGATGATACCTTTGCACACTCTTGGCATTCTCTCCACTAGCTTCACGAGGTAGTTTCTGTAGTTTGACTATGTGAAAAATTGTAAAACTAAAGAAATACAATTGAATGTCCAAATCTTTGACTGGTATATGTATTTCCAAATTTCGTTGCGCAAAGAAAAATGATGGCATCTTTCACTGTCACTGTATACTTCTTGATTTCACTGAGAATTACTGGATCATGTCTGTATTAATTACCTTTGTGAAATACAGTAAAAAAATCACAGAGAAAACACAAAATTAGGGAACCCTAATCAATTGTGGTACATATCATATACATTTTATGCGATTAATAGCAGTTGCAGGTTTTAAAGTTATCCTTTTCGAATCTCCACGTGGGCTTGCGCACATTATGAATAGGATAGAAGTGCTTACTTAAATTTGAGTGAGGTAGAAATGTGTGTTCTTGGGAACCATTTGTCTTTATGGAGGGTCATCCCCCTGCCTTGTATTCCCGGGGCATCTATTCTTCTTACCGTATGGTTTTGTTGTACTAAATGATATAAAGAGGAGTCTATTCACCAAAGATTAGATAAAACTGCCTAGCAACCATGTATTCTCTCCATCTGGCATGTAAAATATAGAACTCAGCTATACTTCCAACTCCTTGGTGTCCGTGTACAGCTTTCTACAAAAATCTTACAAAGCTCTCGAAGATTTACTGCCAAGGATCTTAGTGAAAACGAATGAGGGCTTTCTGTTTTGTTATGGTATCTTATTTATCTTATTTATTTAGTTATGGATATATTGAAATGGCCATAGCATTTTTTCGTCAATACTGCGATCAGTTGTAACAATGCCACAGACAAGCTCAAGCTTATTGAAGGATGGCTGTAGCATTAACATGTATAGAAGAGAGCTCAGTAATCGATCAGGTGAATGGCATTATGAAATCCATAGGACATAGGTAAAATACCCAAAAAGAGTGTGATGTCATTTTGCTGATGAGCTATTGTCAAATTAATGCAACAATAATTATATAGGATAGCTACATCTAAAATGATGAATGTGTGAGCTATGTTTGCAGTTCTATTGTTCTTAGCGCAATGGGAAATTGGGGGATTTTGCATAATATTTGCTTCAAATTACATACATTTCTATCCGCTCCTTGGAAAAATGTGTAGAATTTCAGATTTTCTTAAACAATTTCAAGATATGGAGGGGCCTCTGAAATTCTTAAAATCTGTGGGATGATAGGTCGACATTGCCTATTGCCATGCCCTTAGTCACAGCTGACCATAAACCCAACCACCTAAGCCCCTTTTTGATCCAGAAAAACATTGGTTCACAGCTTAGGTCCTAGTTGCCCTCTACCCTGCCCTTTGTAACCCTTCCATGCTTTCCATCTTCCACTCAATTCACTACTTTTCTTTAAAAAATGTTATTTTATTGTTGTTTTTTCCTTCAGTTCAATACCAACTTAACTCATCATTCATTTCTTTAAATTCCTGGAGCGGCAGCAAGCAGACTTGTTTCTTTAATAATAATATTTGTGTAAATATCACAAATCTACAACCTCAAAACAATCGAATTACCTTTTACTGTATTCACGTGGGTGTTGTCATTAACAGGAACCCGGAAAACAGAGTAGTCATTTGACTATTTAAATGTTATTAATTTCATTACTCAAAATACAAATGTTTAGCTGTATAGTCAGCTAACTGGTTGGATGCTTTCTCATATTTTTTCTGATATCATTCATATAAAGTGCTGTGAGAAAGTATTTGCCCCCTTCCTCATTTCCTCTATTATTGCATTTTTGTCAAACTGAATGTTTTCAGATCTTCATTCAAAATGTAATTTAAGACAAAGAACCAGAGTAAATAATCAATTCAGTGTTTAAATTGTTTTATATTCTTTAGGAAAAAAGTTATTCAACAAAAAGTGACTGCACCCTTAGTTCCTAAATCGATCCATTACCCAGATTAAATTGATCATTGGATTCAATTAGAGCAGACACACCCAGGCTTGATTACTGCCAGCCCTGGTCAATCTAAAGATCACTTATAAAGACCCTCATGATCAATGAGAAGTATGCTACAAGGTCTCAACAAGCAGCACAACATGTTCCAGAAGAGATGAGAAAAAGTTGTTGAGACGTATTAGTCTGGAAAGGGTTAATAAGAAACGTTAGTGAGTGTAACACAATGCTTAATGGTGTCTAGCGAAATATTCAAACTTTACGTGATGTTAATGTTTGACAAAATGATCTTATTTCGAGACGCTATACTGACACACTACAAATGTATATCTCCATTGTGTTGTGGTTAAAGACATAGCCTCTCACATGGGAGACCCAGGTTTGAATTCAGTGCGGGCAACAACATTAATTGCTTTTAATTGCGGGCCAGCTGAACTAGGCTTGCCTGGTTCCTTTTCTGGTTTTATCTCTCTAATGGTAAAAAAGTTTGTACTGTTTCAAATCTGTGGTTTTATGCTAGGCTTAACTAGCTGACTATGATCACGAGCTGGCTAAATGTATAATGTTACCTGGCTAGCAAGCTTTCTGGCTAAGATTGCGTACCATATTTTATGTACCTGGTTAAATGGTGTTTTATTAGGATATCTCCAAATATTGGAAAAAGTTTACTTTTGGATCAATTTGCTGTTGCATGTGTAAATAGCAATGAAAATGGGTTAAAAGTTACCGGTTTAACACAGTGCTAAAGTTAAATGTGTATGGGTCTCAAGTACCTTCAAAGTCACTAACTGATGTTGTCAAGTGAGTGAGCGTATCCTCAAGCTGGTTGACTCATCGGACTTGGTTGGATGAGCAGTGTGAAAAAATCAGAATGGCTTGAGGAATGTCTTGAAGATGAGGATACATATAAGGAGAGCTTGCCACAATCTATAGGGAGTGTTTGTGCTGTCACAAAGCTGTAGGTACAATTGGGTATGAAAAGAAAGCAAATTACAGTTGATTTGGTATAGCCTTTGAGCCAGGTACTAACTTAGAAATAAACAGTTTGAAAATCCCCTGTGCATTAATGACGTTATGCCTTTTTCCAGTTTTTGAGACCAAGTTTTACAAACCCTGATATTAAATGTTGATTCATTAATACGGTTACCTAGAATTTACATAAAATAAGGCTAGTGTTTGGTATGTGTTATTAACATGGTAATAAAGGGGCATTATGTAAAATGTGTATGGGTCTCTTATGTAATAATGCCCCTCAGGCATTTCCTGGTTGAATCATTGTTTTAGCCATAGTTTCTTCAAATATTCAAGTATTTTAATTTGTACTGGTTTTGAAAGTTAAGCCTGAGTGAATGCTGTTATTCAGCTAAATTCCATAATGTGGGAGAACATTTCAGATTTCACATTTAACAAGTGACTGCACATGCAGTTATTGCACCATGTAATTACTAAATCTTAGTTACATAGGGGAACATGTAATAACACATTCCTTCGCTCCAATTGTGTAATAACTGATTCTGCAACCACCATGTCTCCTATGTATTTTTCTTTAGTAAGTACTGTGTTAGTAACAGTAATTATGGCTTAAAATACAGTATTGAAAAATTATTTAGTTAAGGAATGTAGGTTTATGGTCTTGGTCAAAAGCATGAGAGAAAGTAGTGACATACCCACCAGGGATTTCATTATGTCACTAGGGGCTCGTCACGCTCTCTATCTTGTAGTCAGAAATACTGTATATGTACAGAGCACAGCCTTCAGTTTCCAAACAGGAGCTCATGCTTTGTGTCAGGTGTCAGGTGGAGTTATCAGGCCCTGAGATAGAGGCCTACATTGTTTGTGAAAGCCCTGGTCATTGTCACACCACATATCTAATCCAAAGGTGACATAGGACAGGAAGGATTTTAATGTGATCTTATTCTACTGTAGGCAACTCAGAGGGCACTGTGGTCTGGCACTCCCTAAGGCAACAGACTGTGCACTGATTGTATAGGGACTCTGAGCCAAAACCTGTCTGTGTGCTCATTGAACACGATTATGTAAAGGTACCGTCCAAACATGGCGTACCATTATGTAAATACACCATCTTAACACTGGGCTTCTGTATTTATCATCACCGCCACACCGGATGCATGTTAGGATGTGTCATGACATGAATGTAGAATTCTTCAATTGGGCGTTATATCAGCATTACAAGACAGATGCTGGGCCATTTTCAAGACCCTTTGCATAAGAAGGAGGATGGAAGATTGTACTTCAGACGGTACTCTGCTTGAATGCCTGTGAATACAACACATTGTTTGACTTTCCTTTCATTGTTCGTATAGAACTTCAATCCTTTGGACTTGCTGAAAACATTCATATGCATGATATTTGATTTTCCCCCACCGTCTTAATTTAGCTCTTTTAACACACCAAATATTTGCAAGTTGAAGTGACTTCCTTTTCGACCTTGGATGACACAGTGGAAAGGGTGATCTTTCATGGGTGCATACCTTATGGTGTTTACAGCGGAAAACTGGTGATATATGGTCCAGATAGTCAGGACTTTCAAGGTAATTAACAGATGATGTTTTGGCTAATAAACCATGGCCTTGATGGGAATGCATCAGTTTGTGAGAGCCCCACAGCTAGATCCACACAAGGATGCAGCTTAATAGAGTTTGATGAATGGACTGTGGCCCCTGGACCAGGCAGGTGGACCCTTCGCCAACACACACAGAGAGACACACACAGACATACACCACAGCACACAAACATCATCCCTTATGGAGAGTGTGTACGGCTGCAAGGTGAAAGATGGCAAAGACGAGACCAATTATCCTCCAGACGAATGACCCAGGTTGCTGGAGGCCTGATCATTTTTCCTGTTGAATTCTGGAACCCTGCTGCTGTCGGAAGCTGCCGATGGTTACCTCCACCTTATCATAACTGCCTCTGTGTCTTTACGCTTCCAACCTTAGAGGCACATTCTCCTCCCATACTGTCCTGCTTATGTGGTAGCTTTACTTTAATGGAAATCTTCTTATAATGGTGTAGTCAGAAGATGGTGCTCAGAAAAGTACACAATGTTTTTTTTTACCCAAGCAGACACCGACAGTGTATCATTTTAATGGAGTTCCTTTTCTGTCTACAACGCAGCATAGCTAGGTAGTAGGAGGACTACAGTTTGTACGACCTCCAGATACAAATGAACACTTTTAAACAGGTGTATGATTTACATAATCAGATTTACATAACGTATAGACAGTAAGAAAAACAATACAGTCAAACCCAGGGTGCTAATCTACTCAGTGGCAGAACAAGTTGCTTAGTCAAGGAAAGATTTTCAGAATAAATTATTGTATGAATTTCCCCTGAGGACTATTTTAATCAGAATATACCATCATTTTCCATGTCTGTTTAATGAATCATGCGAATTATAGTCATATTACAAATGGGAAGCCTTTGCAGGCTATTAGCTTGTTTCTTTAGGGGTCTAATAGTAGACATGCTTCATTTAGGTCCCGGTAGTGTCCCGCAGCAATACAGAATGAATTGCATTATTTCCAACAGCTGCCATTTTCAAACGATCTTATCAGAAGTGCTCTAACATAATGCGGCAGGAGGAAGTTATTATTCCGGACCAGCCGCCTCAGACTCTATCCATAATGGCATTCATCTTTTCCGAGGAGGTATTTCACATCCAGTTCTCTGTCCTATTCCACATTCCTAGTGATTTTTACTTAATTACAAAACACATTATGCCACAGATAGTTTATGTCAGCAGACACATTCCAGGGGAAATGTTTATGTACGTTTTGCGTTAACTTTCCTTTTAATGCTAATGCTCCTGCTTTGTTAAGCTATTCTTATATATATATATATATAAGAATATTTTTTAGTGGAAATATGAGACTACTGAAATGCAGTCACACCAAGTTCAATCCAGTGATTATATTTGGTGGATCTTGTCAGTCTCTGTGGCGATTCCAGCTTGATGGAAGACAAATAAAAGGTAATTGTTCTTGGTTTCATACTCCCTGCAGAACTTTAATCATAGGACTTTATTATCCCACTGCTGACTTACCTCCATAGCTGATCAGGGTCAGTCATGGGCAGTCCCTGGACAGGAGACCAGATGCTGCTGGAAGTGTTGCTGGAAGGCCAGTAGAGGGCACTCTTTCCTCTGGTCTAAAGAACAAATACCAAAGCCCCAGGGCCGTGACGGGGACGTTGCCATGCATACAGTAGTTTGCAGTCTTTCGGATTTGACAGGTAATAGGTGTCCTGACTCTCGGTGGTTACTAAAGATCCTGTGTCACTTATTGTTGGGGTTCTACATTTCCATCCTTGCCCTGATTTTATCATGGCCAACTAACCATTCCCAGAACTCTCTTTCCCTGTAACAAAAAAATAACAAGTATTGTATGTTTCAAATGTAAGCATTCAATAATGTGTGTTAGTCACTCTGGATAAGAACATCAGAACTCTCTTTCCCTGTAACAAAAAAATAACAAGTATTGTATGTTCAAATGTAAGCATTCAATAATGTGTGTTAGTCACTCTGGATAAGAACATCAGCTAAATGCCTTTAATGTCATATTTACTTTAGGACTTATGACTTTTATATAGGACTTGACAAATAATATAGATGTCAATATCTAACACTGAGCGAAAAGAACCCGCAATTTACTCTAAATAGAGATGGACTCTCTCAACACATCATGCTACACACTTTACTTATTTGTTTGGTTAAGCAATGGAACACATGAGAACATTGCAGAGACATCTTTAATGAGGGAAGATCATACTCTTTATCATCTTTTGGGCCCTTCTGTCAATGCATATTGGACATAATTTGGTGCTGGGTTACATGTTGGTTTGAAGGGGAGAGTGGAGGTAGCATGATGGCCCTCAGGGCATTCAGCATAGAGAATACAAAGCAACCACATGGGTAGCTGATTTTTGTCAGTCACTCGGTCTGTCAAATCTTTGTTCTGCAAAGGAAATTCATGAATGCAAACATGCAAGTCAAACCCCCTAAATCTCAGAGATACAAAATAAATGAGTAATCTGTAAATTAAATAATGCAATTTAGAATAATGTTATCTACATATGTGACAAAAGATTGTCTTGAAACCAAAGGAAGTGTAATGAAAGACTGTTCATCAGTTTATTCAAGAGGTGGAGGATGGAAAGATAGAATAAGATAGACATCATAGAATAACAATATCCCTTTTTCGCTTTCTTGATTTGGCGATTTGGCTTGAGCTCATTAATTTTTTGTTTTTGCATTTCAAAAGTGTTACTTTTAAAAGCTCAGCGATATGGTAAGGCATTTGATTTAACCTTTTTTCAGTGGTATCATAATAATGTAATTGTTCTGAGGGAAAACTTAGCACAGCACATATTTGCTGAAATTGATTAAATTTAAATGTATGACCATGAACAAAAAATTCATTCATTGATATCACACTATTGATTCCAAATCATAATTTTGAATCTATGATTTAATTTCCTTGCTTTTAGCAGAAACAGATGTACAGCGAATTGTATGTTATGCAAATAGATTAATCTCTATAGATGTTACACTGTATGTATACAAACCATTAATTGACTAAATGAACGCTGATATCTTGTACTAAAAGTTCCACAACCATCTTCATAAGGATTTTTATGAGGATTTGTCTTAAAAGAAAATAGCCCAGACTACAAATACAGTGGTATAGAATAGAAACTCAGGCTTCACTCCCCCCCCCAACTATATTGAGCTACAGTTATAGCCGTAGCCCTGTACATCATTTTCAGAAAAGATTGTGTCAGATTTTCCAAGAACCATAATCATAAATTCCTCTCTTGTTTTCTAATCAGAAGTGGCCACTAGCAGCCTTGAATAGGACTAGATTATGTTCTGATTACCTAAATAATACATGAGAAATCGAATGAACATATTTAGACTCTGGCACGTAACTCAAGTGTGGCGGTGTTGAGCGCTGATTAAAGTTTGTCTGTTTGGCATTTGGATAATGAACAAACACTGCAGAGAAATGGCAACCATTAACCTTTGTGCCATTGCCAGTGAAATGACTCCATTTTGAGTACTTCTCTTTAAACTCACTGAATTAGTACATTAAAATCTCATACTCACATTTTCTACTACATTATTAGAAGCAGATGAGTCATGTTGTCAGTGGACATAGAGTATGTCACATGACCCTGAATAGTAAGCTACATTCATGCATGCTTGGTCATTTGTCTATATTTTCCTATATTCAGAGTATGAATGGAATTCATTGCATGCCCCCCTTTGAGTTAATTGGCAAGAAGAGCGTGCTCCAGACAAAGCAGAAGTAATACATGTCTTATCCCAATCAGGCTATAATTCAACCATTTCAACTCTGCTACCTCTTGAATAAAGTAGTCTCCTTTTAAATTAAGCTATGCTGGTTGGTTAATTTTTTTTCCAATTTCATTCCCAGAAAAGGCAAAGCAAATACTTCATCAAAAACACGGCTTGATTCCAATGTAATGAAAGACCACATTTCTAGGACATAAGTTTCTTGGACATATGATTTCTTCTGAGATATTGCAAATAATGATGGTAAACTTATTAAACAAGCAATTAACCATTTAGAATACACTGAAATTGTATTTACTAAACCTATCAAAAGTTACACATGATCCAATTTAAGGAGAATGTGACTTTTTAGATAGTTCCTCACCCTGGAAGAAAATTTGGGTGAAGAAATAAGTCTCTAAAATCACCTGACATCATGTTATTAAAGGTTATTTGGCCATAATAAAATATCATTCATATCATATTGACTTCCATTGATTTTATTGAAGATCAGATAATTGAGGTAATATAAAATTGAACACAGTGGGAAACAGATCTTTAGATGTTTGTCCCAATGCCATGACATTGGGTCTATGAAATAGTAGATAATATAACAATTTGCACATTCTCCTGCTCATTTCAACTGAAGCTAGAATATTGACTTTAAACAGTCACACATTCAGTAGTGGGAATTGAACATTCTGGCCTGTGCAGACTCTGCAGCCAATAAACAGATAGATCTATTTCTGGTATTGTATAATTGTTTCCTATGGCTCAAAATGTTTATTCAAACGCTAAATACTAGGTAAATTATATAAATTATATCAATAGTATGTATAAACATTGAGCCAAAACATTATGACCACTCACAGGTGAAGCAAATAACATTGATAGTCCCCGAACATGGGCACATGTCAAGGTCTGGGTAGATTAGATGGTAAGCAAACAATCACTTCTTGTAGTCAGCATGTTGGATGCAGGAGAAATGGGCAGAAGTAAAGACCTGAGCGACTTTGACAGGGGCCAAATTAATATGGCCAGATGACTGGGTTAGAGCATCTCTGAAATGACAAGGCTTGTGGGGTGTTCCCGGAGTACCTACTGACAGTGGTCTGAGGAGGGACAAACCACAAACCGGCAACAGGGTGTTGGGCGCCCAAGGCTCATCAATGTGCGAGGGCAATGAAGATTATCCTGTATGATCAGAACCGACAGAAGGTCTTCTGTGGCACAAGTCACAGAAAATTGTAATGATGGTTACAGAAGAAATGTGTCACAACACACAATGCATCACACCATGCTGTGTAGCCGCTGACCGGTCAGAGTGCCCATGATGACCCCTTCCACCGTCGACAGCGCCTGCAATGAGCATGTGAGTGTCGGAACTGGACTTCGGAACAATGGAAGAAGGTCGTCTGGTCCGATTAGTCCAATTTCTTTTACATCACGTGGACGGCTGTGTATGTGTGTGCCATTTACCTGGCGAGGTGATGGCTCCAGGATGCACTGTGGGAAGACGACAAGCCGGTAGAGGGAGTGTGATGCTCTGGGCAATGTTCTGCTGGGAAATCCTGGGTCCAGGTATTCATGTGGATGTCAGTTTTACTTGTGACACCTACCTAAACATCATTGCAGACCAGGTACACCCCTTCATGTCATTGGTATTCCCTGATGGCAGTGGCCTCATTCAGCAGGATTATGTGCCCTGCCACACTGCACACATTGTTCTGGAATGGTTTGAGGAACAGGGCAACACTTGAGAGTTCAAGGTGTTGCCCTGGCCTCCAAATTCCCCCGATCTCAATCCGATTGAGCATCTGTGGGATGTGCTGGACCAACAAGTCCGATCCATGGCGGCTCCACCTTGCAACTTACAGGACTTGAAGGATCTGCTGCTAATGTATTGGTGCCTGATACCACAGGGCACCTTCTGGGGTCTTGTAGAGTCCATGCTTTGGCGGCTCGGCACTGTTCTGGTGGCACGCGGAGGACCAACAGCATATTAGGCAGGTGGGCATAATCTTTTGGCTCATCAGTGTACTGTACATTTGATTATATGTATCTAATATGTATAATATTATTATATGTTAACTATTATAATATAGTATATTACATATACAGAATATGTGGATGTATGTTATGTCTCTGCTTATTTTCTATATTTCTCTATATATCTACTTTCGACTATCTGAAGATAGCATGAAAATCCAACAGATGTCCTTATCAGTAATGGAATTTGGCTTTTACAACTGCTGCAAAGTTCTGTATGTTGTTTCAAAGTGTGGTCTTGTGGTGCCATCTGACTGTTGGTGTGACTCAGTCTTCCAACTGGTTAGGAACCTGTTATCATACTTACTCAACAATGATACAGCAATGATAATGAGACATGAAAGCAAATCTTTATAAATAAACCCACTACAAATGTCACATTTTGGGATCCTTCTTCTCATTCCTCTCTCCATTTTAATGATCATTACTCTTTCACACTTCCTTTTAATTCTCAATCTCTCTATCTTTCTTTCTTAATACCTCTCAGTGAGTCACTATTATATGAAAACCATCAAAGATGACAAGAATAAGAGGGAGAGAGAGAGAGAGAGATGTAAGGCTTTTTGAACCCAGTCTTACTTCACTTTAAACAGCATGGCACATTTTTCAACTTAGTGCTCCCAGGTGATGTATGGAGGACAACGCCAGCTACACTGAGTGCATAAAAGTGTCTGAGAGTAGCATTTGTCTTAATTATCCTGAGGAGAGCATTAACATTTATTAACTTGGAGTGCTTTTACCAGACCCATGAAGGAAGATGTGGCATGATAACGCGTAATGTTCTCCTACCGAGCAGTGTTAGTTTAGGAGATGTTTGACATTTATGCTGATTGACAGTGGCATGAAATAGCAAAGTCAGAGGCTTACACTTTCATGTCATTCGCTGCATGGAATTGAAATTCGGTCCTGGAAAATTTAAAGGATCCAGCAGCCTTGGTACTGTAGAAAGTTTATAGAAATGGACGGGGGATTGTTTTGACGCTATATCCTATGGTGAATAAGAAATGGTGTGAAAATCAACAGAATTGTGATCCAAAAACTGAAAACTGACTGAAAATACCTAAACTGAGCTACCATCTGTGGGATTCTTTACATGGCAGGATCTATGAATTAGCCAGCAAACTTCAACAAATATTGTGACCAGACCATATTTAGAAGAAATGAGCCCTGACTATTGATTTATCCAAAAGCTAGAGAATTTTCACAAAATTAATCAAATACATTTACAGTTAGTTATGGAAATAATTGGACACTGACACAAGTTTTGTTATTTTGGCTGTTTACCAAAATATATTCAAGTTACAGTTAATCAATGAATATGAATAAGTGCAGTCTCTCAGCTTTAATTTGAGGGTATTCACATACCCTCAAATTAAAGCTGGAGGTTTAGGAATTACAGCTCTTTAATATGTAGCCCCCTCTTTTACAAGGGACCAAAAGTAATTGAACAATTCACTCAAAAGCTGTTTCATGGACAGGAGTGGGCTATTCCTTTGTTATTTCTTCATCAATTTAGCAAGTAAAAGGTCTGGAGTTGATTCCAGGTATGGTATTCGCATTTGGAATCTGTTGCTGTGAACCCACAACATGCGATCAAAGGAGGTCTCAATGCAAATTAAACAGGCCATCCTTAGGCTGCAAAAAAAAAAATTACATTCAGAGAGATAGCAGGAACATTAGGAGTGGCCAAATCAACAGTTTCGTAAATTTTTTGAAAAAAGAACACACTGGTGTGCTCTGCAACACAAAAAGGCCTGGACGTCCACAGAAGACAATAGTGGTGAATGATCGTAGGTTCCTTTCCATGGTAAAGAAAAAACTGCTTCACGATATCCAGCCAACTGAAGAACACTCTCCAGAAGGTAGGCATATCATTATCCAAGTCTACCATAAAGAGAAGACTTCACGAGAGCAAATACAGAGGGTTCAACACAAGGTGCAAACCATTCATATACCTCAAGAATTGAAAGGCCAGATTAGACTTTGCCAAAAAAATAATCTAAAAAAATCTAAAATAGCCAGCCCAGTTCTGGAACAGCATTCTTTGGACAGATGAAACTAAGATCAACCTGTACCAGAATGATGGGAAGAAAAAATTATGGAGAAGGCTTGGAACGGCTCATGATCCGACGCATACCACATCATCTGTAAAACATGGTGGAGACAGGGTGATGGCATGGCCACGCATGGCTTCCAATGGCACTGGGTCACTAGTGTTAATTGATGATGTGACAGAAGACAGAAGCCGCAGGATGAATTCTGAAGTGTATAGAGATATATTGTCTGCTCAGATTCAGACAAATTCAGCGAAGTTGATCGGACAGCGCGTCACTTTACAGATGGACAATGACTCAAAACATAATGTGAAAGCAACCCAGGAGTTTTTTAAGGCAAAGAAGTGGAATATTCTGCAATGGCCGAGTCAAACACCTGATCTCAACCCAATCGAGCATGCATTTCACTTGCTGAAGACATAACTTACTTCAGAAAGACCCACTAACAAACAACAATTGAAGACAGCTGCAGTAAAGGCCTGGCCAATTATCACAAAGGAGGAAACCCAGTGTTTGGTGATGTCCATGCGTTTCAGACTTCAAGCAGTCATTGTCTGCAAAGGATTCATTGACAAATTACTAAAAATGAACATTTTATTTTTGATTGTGTTAATTTGTCTAATTGCAGTTGAGCCCCTAAAGGAAAGGGACTGTGTATGTACTGTAAATGGATGCAATTCCTAAATGTTCATACAATATTTTTGTTCAACCCATGAAATTAAAGCTGAAAGTCTGCACTTCAATTGCATCTTGGTTGTTTCATTTCAGATCCATTGTGGTGGTGTACAGAGCCAAAATAATGAAAATTGTGTCAGTGTCCAAATATTTCCAGATTTACCTTTAGTTTCCTATGTTATTACTTTGGGATTTTTTGTGGCAGTCGTATCGTCATCCTTTCTGTTACTGTTTCAATTAAAAGACAGATGGATGACATGTCTGTTGAAACCTTACAATTGAATAGAATTTAAGTGTATACAGTATAATTGGTGCTGGAACTTTCTTTTAAGCTAATGAAACCGGCTTCAACGTGCTGTCGCTAACTGTTTGCAATATCGGGCCTGACTGTAGGGATGCCCTGTAGGCAAATCTATGTTTGGTTTTGTTGGTCTCCAATTAGGGGCAACTGCCCTGCGTTGTATGTAACTGGGGATCCTATTTAAGTTGCCCTTTTCACCCCACTAAGGTGGATCATTGTTTTTGCCATGTGCCCTTGAGTTTGCGGTTGTGACCTCTCCTTTTGTTGTATTTGGAAGTACACGAATAAAGGAATGTTTCTGCATTACTGCTCTGCGCCTCGGGTCCTGCCTTCCAGCCATGACAAACCATATGTAACCACCCACCTTGACAACATTCCAACAGTTTCAATGATACAAATTTTACCAACTGTCTAGCCCCATCAGCGATACTTCAAGGCAGCTGTGGAGCAGAGACGGAACTTAAATGGGTGCGATGGGTGCGCGGCACCCATAGAAGCCAATCAGATGGGCCCACAAGAAGCTTATTTTACTGTTGAAAAAATGATCACAAGCAGAAGAAAATTATATGATTTTTTGCTAGATACTATTTAGTTGACATTGAAGTGATAAATTTGTATGATGGACCAATATGTGACCATGGGAGTGTAACCAGTGTTGCAAGATGCGGAGGTTTCCACATAGGTTGTATACAAGATATTGCGTTTGTGCAGTTTTTATGTTGTGTCCGCGGGTGATTGGACAGTATATAGTCAGTGAAATATGGGTGGCTCATTTGCTAAGGATTTGAACTGTAGAAGATAGCTAGCTGAAGTAACATAACAAACATAACAATGGAACATAGATATGTATGCCACTCAGAGGAAAGAAGAGCAATACATTATAAAAACTAAATATAATGATATGTGCCCTTGAGAAACATCTTTAGTAAAGTTGTTGAGTCATGAAAAATCATGAAAAGATGGATAGATCTGATGTTAAAATGACGGGAGCAACATCGCAGCTTTAAACAAAGGGGGAAAACAGTTATGATCTAGGTCCAACAGCAGCTAGCAGTGAAGTTTTGCAACTGCAGGTATGTTTGGTTGTAACCTAATAACAAGTGTCTGTTCATCATGGTACATGAAACGTAAATATTTTTTAGGAGTGTTTAATTTTATCTGCCTCTATCTTTTTGTTGGGAAATCAGGTGAGCTTACGGTCATTTCTTAACTCTATTAAATTAACAGTTCTTCAATATGCACTGTGGTGATTCAAGCACAAAAAATGTATATCAGCTAAATGGTGAGAATTGTATTAATGAATTTCACACAGACTTTTTTTTTAAGTGTTTACATTTTTAATCATATGAAATGTGTGACATGTGTGATGAAAGTATACAACAAGCAGGGACTTGTTTTGGGTTATGAAACCAAAAACCATTGGCTGAGTAAGTATATTATATTATTATCTCTAAGCTGTGCATCTTTAAGTGTCGGGCACATATATGTGCTTGATTAGTGCTCATACAACAGAGCAATTAGCACCTCGTCCTGATTTGCAATTGTCACATTCATAATAACTATGTCTGAGGAGGAAATGCTGTGTATACCAGTGAACTGGTCTACACAGCTGATCCACCAGCTCAGTTGTGCACACACATACAGTTGGTTATATAGTTGGGTCCCATCAGGTGGACCTGGGAGAACATGTTGGAAGGTGTCTCTATGAGGACAGCTTTCCTTTTTAACAACCGTGCCTGATTTATATATTTTTTTTTATATTTTCAAGTTAGGGGCCATGTAAGAGTTCTATTAAATCTGCAGGATGAAATGAGACCTTGTTTCTTATTTAATTATGTCCAGACCATGGAAATGGCTGTGACAAGTGCCTCTCAAAAGTATTGAGGCCTTTTTATCACTGATCACCCCAAAAATATCCACTATGTCAAAGTGAAAACATAATACCTGAAATCTAAATGGTTCTTTTTTTGAATTCATACAAATTCAAATATAAAAAATAAAATAATATATTGTGAACAGTTGTCTTTAGAAGTCACACAATTTGTTGAATGGAGTCCACCTGTATGCATAAAGGGTCCATCTTTTTGCATACAGGTGGACTCCACCTGTATGAGGGTGTTTCACACAATTTCAGGTTAAATACACCTGTGTCTGGAGGGTCCCAAAGTTCGTAAGTACAATTCCTAACAATAACTACATCATAAAGACAAAGGAATATTCAACGAAATCTGGAATAATGTTCTTCACAAACCCCAATCAGAGGTAGGATATAAGAACATTTCCAAGGTAGTGAATATCCCTTGGAACACAGTCCATTATTTAGAAATTGAGAGAATATAGCTAGTCATGGGAAATCAAGGCTTTCTGAAGCATTCGAAGCTTTTGTCAAATTGGGCCGAAAAATGTTTCATTCTCTCAAGGCTTTTGAACGCACGGCGCAGTGGTATCACCTGCTGGTCAGGAATAACTATCAAGTGTTTAATGTTTATATAGACATGCTTTTCTATAATATCCCACAAGACTTTGTGGCAAAACTGTTAGGAGTAAGCGTTGTGAAGGGTAATTAGAATGCGGCTCTCGTATCTCACATTCTTCTCGCCTTTCCAGATAGATAAACTGTGTATCCGTTCTGATGTTTTGGATTATAAAGGCAAAAGTGTCATAAAATGCAATAATGAAACTGTCATAATAATGAAACTAATTGTATGAACAAAAATAACAAGCATTCTTGTACTCAAAAAGCTGTCATCAATCACATGGTATTGTTTACACTGAGGCAAGCCTCGGCTGTCCGCAGCTCTTTCGCATGGATCAGATTGTGTTGAAATTTTGAAGAAGCCTCAGAATTTTGTTCAATCTCCAGATCAATAATTATTGGAAAACTTTTCTGAAAATCCTGAGGATTATTGAGTCTGTGGAAGACAAAATATGAACAGGATTATATTTTTCGTATAGTTATATTGCGACAGTGATATCAGATAACTGTCTAATTACCAACTTTACCTACTTAGGTATTGTTTATACCCAAAATATGGGGAGACCATCTGTAAATAACTTGGCATGGACGAAAGCCCTGGTGCCAGTCATTGGAGTTTCATATCTACAGTCCGCTTGAAAGGGGCATGTTATCAAACAAAGCTATGTATGTCATTCCTGAAGCTGAAATTACAAATGCAGTGTTGCCAATGTTTCAACAAAACAATATACAAGACAGTAAACATTTGGAATCGAACCAGGCTTTCTCAAGCAATTACATATCTGTCCACAGTTCTACACGTTCAGCTATCGGCCAGTAAATGCTTTTGTTAAATTTTTAAGACAATTCTGTAGCACAAATGCATTGACATTCACTGGTAAATCTGTGTATTTTATTAGTTCAAAACGTGATAATTAGGCCGTTGACTAATGAAGTTCCATATGTATTAAAGCATGGTTGGAATGTGCCATGTCTTTCAAAACCCTATCAGATGGCTACACAATGTCTGAAGCCTCAAACTTAATCATTGATGTGGCATTGTTGCTCCGACGCAAGCCTCTGCCCTTTCGCTTCAAGTAGAATGGGATTAAATTTCAAAGCAAGGCTCGAAGGGTTGGCTTTTTGCGTCCCTCTAAAGATTAGATTAGATTCAATTATATTGTCACTGAACAAGTACAAGTACAGTATAACGAAATGCTGTTAGAATCAAACCAGAAATGCAAATAGAACAGGGCAGAAAATTTACAAGTATTAAGTGTATGTATATTACATGTGGAATGTACTGAAGGCAAATGCATTACAAATGGCAATAATAAATGTGTAATTAAGGCAAATGGAGGAGGGCAAAAAATGTACAAGTTTTAAGTATAGTGTATGTTACAAGTGGGATAAATAGTTGTGCGGGTACAAATGGCACTCTAGAGGTGCAATCAAGGCAAATTGACGGAGTCAGGTAGCATGTGCATCGGGATGCAGAGATGGCAGCAAGAGGTCCCAGAGGTAGACGTGTATGTAACAACTGTAAAAAAAAATGCAAGTACGATGGCAATTATAATTGTGCAAAGAGGCAAATTGAATGTACACGTTGCATGTGCAATTGAAATGTAGGGATAGTAGCAGTGAGGTTCCCGTGGTAGACAGGCACCTGTAGCAACTGAAAACTTCCATTATCAGACTTTGCAAGTCAGTGTCAGAGTAGTACAAAGGGAGTAGTGCAACAAGGTCCCTGAGAGGTGGGAGGTATGGTTAGTGGTGGTTCACAGAGTTCAGCAGGGTTACAGCAGATGGAAATAAACTGATTCTGAGCCTGCTGGTGCGAGAACGGAGAGACCTGTACCACCTGCCTGATGGGAGGAGGGCAAACAGTTTGTGGCGTGGATGTGAAGGGTGATGATGCTGCTTGCACTGGAGCTCTACAATGGCTGGGAGCTGGGCACCAGTGAGGAGCTGGGCGGTTTTACCAACGGTTTTTACCGTTGCAGGGCCTTCTGGTCAACTACAGAGCAACCGCTAAACCACACTGTATCGCAGTTAGTCAGAATGCTCTTGATTGTGCAGCGGTAAATGTTCACAAGGATCTTGGAGGACAGGCAGGGCTTCTTCAGCCTTCTCAAAAAGTACAGGTGCTGCTGCACCTTTTTGACCAGGGCTGAGGGGTTGAGGGTCCAGAAGTCCTCGAAGAGGTGGACACCCAGGAATTTGAAGCTGGACACCCGCTCCACCTCAATGCCATCAATGAGAACTGGGGCGTGACTGCAGCCTTTAAACTTCCGGTTATCCACAATGAGCTCCTTGGTTTTCTTTGCGTTGATGGCCAGGTTGTTGTCAGCGCACCATGCCGCCAGGTGTGCACTCAAAAACTGAGTCTCTGGACACTAGTCCGGGAGACCAGAAAGAGGCCTATGACAACTCTAAAGGAGTTAGTCTTCCACGCCTGAGATGGGAGACAGCACATACTGCAACAACAGCCCAAGAGCTTCACAAAAATGCAATCAATTGTTTTCTGATTTGTAATTAAAATATAGAACAATTTGTAGATTTAAATGTTCACTCTATTATAGAGTCCATGCCACTCTATTATATTATTGTAGACTCCATGCTACTCTATTTTTTTTTTGTTTATCAGTGACAAAACTCTAATTATATAAATGTTGATTTTATGTTGTGACATAACATGTGGAAAGTCCAAGTGAAGAAGAATACTTTTAAGAGGCACTGTACACTGCATGCACAATTATTAGGCGAGTATTCTGATCGTATCATTATTTCTATGCACACTTTCCAACTCCAAACCATATAAACTTGAATGCTCATTGGATTGAATCATTTTCAGGTAAGATTTATTGGTGTAATGAGGGAGGGTGTGGCAACAGTGAATAACACCTAAAATCAAGGTGTGCATAACTATTAGGCAGCTTCATGACCTCAGGTAAAATGGGCCAAAAAAGAGAATTAACTGACACTGAAAAGTCAAAAATTGTAAAATGCTTTTCAGCCGGATGCAACACTCTTGAAATAGCTAAACTATTGAGGCGTGACCACCGGACAATCAAAAGTTTTGTTGCGAATAGTCAACTGGGGTGCAAAAAACGCATGGAGCAGAAAAGACGCCAATTAACTGCAAAAGACTTGAGAAGAATTAAACGTGAAGTTATCAGAAGCTCATTATCCTCCAGTGCCATCATATTCCAGAACTGCAACCCACCATGAGTGTCCAGATGTACAAGTTGTCATGTGCTCAGAGACATGGCCAAGGTCAAGAAGGCTGATACACAACCATCACTGAATAAGATTTGAAATGGACTGTATAAATTGGGCAAAGAAATACTTGAAGACAGATTTTTCAAAAGTTTTATGGACAGATGAAATGAGAGTGACTCTTGATGGACCAGATGAAAGGGCCCGTGGCTGGATCACTAATGGACACACGGCACCACTTCAGTCAGGCGCCAGGCAGGTGGAGGAGGGGTACTGGTATGGACTGCTATCATTAAGGATGAGGTAGCTGGACCTTTTCAGGTTGAAGATGGACTGAAACTCAACTCCCAAACCTACTGCCAGTTTCTGGAAGATACTTTCTTCAAACAGTGGTACAGGAAGAGGTCCTCAGCATTCAAGAAGGCCATGATCTTCATGCAGGACAATGGTCCATCACATGCATCCAAGTACTCAACTGCTTGGCTAGCCAGCAAGGGCCACAAAGATGTCCGAATAATGACCTGGCCCCCTTCCTCTCCTGACTTAAATCCTATTGAGAGTTTGTGGGCCCTTCTCAAACGTGAGATTTACAGTCAGGGAAGACAATACACCTCTTTGAACAGCATTTGGGAGGTTGTGGTTGCTGCTTCAGCGAAAGTTGATTGTAAACAGATCAAGAAACTGACAGACTCCATGGATGGAAGGCTCATGGCAGTTATTGAAAAGAAGGGTGGTTATATTGGTCACTGAATATTTTTGAAAGGACAAAAATTTTAATTCATTGTCATTTTGTGTTACTTATTTGTTACACTTACTTTAAAAATTGAGAATAAAAACATGAGTTGGAAGAAATTATTTTTTTAATTAGTTGCCTATAATAATTCTGCACACCAATTGTTGCCTAATAATTCTGCACTCTTATGTATTCCCCTGAGAAAGATCAAAACTCACTTTTCCTTTATTAAACATTCAGGTTTGAGGTTCAATTATATTTTGGATTGACTGAGAACATTGTGTTTGTTCAACAATAAAATAAATTTTGAGGAATACGATTTGCCTAATAATTCTGCCCGCAGTATATGTATCTATGACTAGTTTTGGTATAACAGAAAACTATGAGATTGGAGCCTAATTCAGTCACACACTGTTCTTCATTTGCTCTTATCTTTGTTTCTATAGAATCAAATCTGTCGGTAGATGGGAAGAAAGTAATGAAACTGGTATTTGTTGAGAGGATTGTGAAGAAAACACTTGTGCTGATTTTTCATTGTTTGCTGTCTGCCCTTTGGAACCGTTCTCAATTTTCAGAACGGAGGGAATGGTACGACTCTCTTGGCAAGATTCATTCCATCACCAAAGATCACTGATCTGTATGAGTCACAAAGCATGAGACCATGTTTCATTGTTGGTAACTTTATTTTACAAACCAGTAAGTAGGGGAAAGTGAGATATGTTGAGGAAATGTTTATTTCTTGAACATTCAGAATCACTATCAATGGAAATGTAGTATTCTTTCTATTAAATATCGGTATCAGGATGTTGTGTATACCTAAACGTAATGAGAATTTTTGTAAATATAACAGTAAAAAAACATATCCATAGATGTGTCTGCCAAACTTACCTTGTAAGTCATGCTGGAAAGTCCAAGAGCGTTCCATGTGCAGCTTTTGTGCAGAAGAATGCAAATTGTCTCCCAGTATTTTATGATAGCGTGCTGCATTCATCTTGCCATCAATTTTCACATGATTCCCCATGCCTTTAGAGCTCACCCCCCCGCCCCAAAAAAAACATCAGTGAGCCACCACCATACAGTGGGGATGGTATTCTGTTCACTATAGTCCTTGTTGACCCCTCTCCACACATAGCGCTTTTGGTTGTGACCATAAAGCTCTATATTGGTCTCTTCACTCCAAATTACAGTGTACCAGAAGCTGTGAGGCGTGTCAAGGTGTTGTCGGGCATTTTGTAACCAGGCTTTTTTGTGGCATTGGTGCACTAAAGGCTTCTTTCTGGCAACTCGACCATGCAGCTCATTTTTGTTCAAGTATCGTCGTATTGTGCTCCTTGAAACAACCACAACGTCTTTTTCCAGAGCAGCCTGTATTTCTCCTGAGGTTACCTGTGGGTTTTTCTTTGTATTCTGAACAATTCTTCTGGCAGTTTTGACTGAAATCTTTCTTGGTCTATCTGACCTTGGCTTGGTATCAAGAGATCCCTGAATTTTCCACTTCCTACTAAGTGATTAAACAGTACTTGGCATTTGCAAGGCTTTGGATATCTTTTTGTCCTTTTCCAACTTTATAAAGTTCCATTACCTTGTTACGCAGGTCTTTTAACAGTTCTTTTCTGCTCCCCATGGCTCAGAATCTACCCTGCTCAGTGCATCCATATGAGCGGTAACAAACTCATTGACTATTTATACACAGGCACTAATTGATATTTAAAAAGCCACAGGTGTGGGAAATTCACCTTTAATTGCCATTTTCACCTGTGTGTGTCACCTTGTATGTCTGTAACAAGGCCAAACATTCAAGGGTATATAAACTTTTGATTAGGGCCATTTGCGTGATTTCTGTTATCATTATGATTTAAAAAGGAGCCAAACAACTATGTGATAATAAAAGCTTCATATGATCACTATCCTTAAATAAAAGACTATTTTTTAAGTCATGATCAGTCATATTTTCAAAATCAATGCCAAAATTTCACAATTTCAGCCAGCGTATGCAAACCTATGAGCACAATTGTAAAGGCACAGTATATATAGTGAAGCTTGAAAGTTTGCAAACAATACATGGTTGGTCATTATTTAGTATAAAATATTTTAAAATACTCAGAAAAACACTTACCAAAACCCCAATATCAAATAAAGACACTCCAAATAAAGGACGCGAAAAACATGTGATATACAATATTGTCATTGTTAATTTAATGAAAGTGGTTAATTGAAGAAAAAAAACCCCATCTGTTTCAAAATACACTTAAAGTTCAAATGTTTTGGGTCATTTAGAAATGTCCCCCATATGGAAAATATACATATTTTTGCAATGCAAAATGCATGTAGGTTGTATGATTGTATGTTGAATACATTTAACTTTGTTCAAAATACATTTCAGGTATGAAAATGTATTTCACTTTTTTTTCTGAAATGTATGTCAAAATTTATAAATAAATTTCAATTTTGTCCAAATGTGTTTCAAAACAATTAATGTTCACAGTCCAAAATGACATTCATGTAAGACTTCATGTATACACTTCTTATAAAATTATAACCACTGACAGGTGAAGTAAATAACACTGATAATCTCGTTATCATGGCACCTGTCAGTTGGTGGGATATATTAGGCAGCAAGTGAACATTCTGTCCTCAAAGTTGATATGTTAAAGGCAGGAAAAATGGGCAAGCGTAAGGATCTGAGCGACTATGACATATTGTGATGGCTAGACAACTGTGTCAGAGCATCTCCAAAACTGCTGCCCTTGTGGGGTGTTCCCGGTCTGCAGTGATCAGTACCTATCAAAAGTGGTCCAAGGAAGGAAAAGCGGTGAACCAGCGACAGGGTCATGGGTGGCCAAGGCTCATTGATTCACGTGGGGAGCGAAGGCTGGCCCGTGTGGTCCGGTCCAACAGATGAGCTGCTTTAGCTCTAATTGCTGAAAAAGTTAATGGTACTGTCAACTGGTACTGATAGAATGGTGTCAGGACACACAGCACATCGCAGTTTGTTGCGTATGGGGCTGCGTAGCCGCAGACCAGTCAAGGTGCCCGTGCTGACCCCTGCCGAAAGCGCTTACAATGGGCACGTGAGCATCATAACCGGACTACGGAATGGATGAAGGTGGCCTGGTCTGATGAATCACATTTTCTTTTACATCACATGGATGGCTGGGTGTGTGTGCGTCGCTTACCTGGAGAGCACATGGCACCAGGATGCACTATGGGAAGGAGGCAAGCCAGCAGAGGCAGTGTGATGCTTTGTGCAATGTTCTGCTGGGAAACCTTGGGTCCTGCCATTGATGTGGATGTTACTTTGACATGTGCACACTTTCATGGCAACGGTATTCCCTCTTTCAGCAGGATAATGCGCCCTGCCACAAAACAAAAATGGTTCAGGAATGATTTGAGGAACACAACGAGTTCAAGATGTTGACTTGGCCTCCAAATTCCCCAGATCTCAATCCAATCGAGCATCTGTGGGATGTGCTGGACAAACCAGTCCAATCCATGGAGGCCCCACCTCGCAACTTACAGGACTTAAAGGATCTGCTGCTAATGTCTTGGTGCCAGATATCGCAGCACACCTTCAGAGGTCTAGTGGAGTCCATGCCTCGATGGTTCAGGGCTGTTTGGTGGCAAAAGTGGGACCTACACACTATTAGGCAGGTGGTCATAATGTTGTTGCTGATCAGTAAATTTTATCACTTCACAGCCGACCTGAAAATTATTATACCTTTATTTTAACAAGGAACACAAACTGAGACCAAGATCTCTTTTACTGCTAAACACAGGTGTTATACCCTTAGAGGCCTCAGGTTTTAGTGGAAATTGGGCCTGACAAGGACTGTGTGGTCCCTTAGGTTTAACCCAGGGACAGGGTTTATGCTCAAATCAATATTATATTACAGCCAGTAATAGGACAGGATTTTCTAAACAAATGCAGCACACTTGTCTTCACACAATGAATATACAGTACAAACAACACTTTCAAAATGTTCATCATCAGCGACGTACTAATGACATAACTTTTAAGTACTGAAATACACACGTATATTTATAGATATACATTTACAAAATGCTTTTCATCTTGCAGTCACCAATATACTCTAACGTACTGTAGCAACCTTGGGAGGGCCACAACTCTCAACTTTAAAAAAAATAATACTTTTTCAGAGCAGTGGTTAGCACACTCGTCTTGGAAACCAAACCTGACAGGTTCAGTATTGAAGAATATGTTTTAGTATGTATTTTCTAATACATTTTCAAATGCATGTACAACATTTTTTGATACATATTCTATCCATTTGGTATTTTACGTAAAAGTATTCTAAATGTATTTATTACATTTCTTTGAAAACTAGTGTTTAACAAATTTTGTTATTTTTAAATGTACCCCAAAAATGTTTTAAAAATATATTTAAAATGTATTTATTTTCAGTATGGGCTGTATTTTTTTAAAGAATAGCTAATTTTTCATCCATTAAAATAACATCAAATTGATCAGAACTACAGTGTAGATATTGTTAATGTTGGAAATGACTATTGTTGCTGGAAACTGATGTTTTTTAATGAAATATCTACCTAGATGTACAGAGGCCCATTACCAGCAACCATGTGCTGATTAAAGAAGCAAAAAAACTTAGCTTCTTTGGACTAGTTCAATATCTGGAGCCCAGTGCACAACTGAGCAAGAGGACAAATACATTAGAGTGACTATTTTGAGAAACAGATGCCTCACAGGTCATCAACTGGCATCTTCATAAAATAGTACCCGGAAGGAGTGCGGGGGAGGGGGGGTTCAGGGGTGTCTGGCATGTACTGTCCGCTTCAGTTCCTGCCTCTGCATTCTGATAGGATTAAAATCTGGTCTTTGACTTGGCCAATCCTAAATATACAGTGGATATAAAAAGTCTACACACCCCTGTTAAAATGCCAGGTTCTTGTGATGTAAAAGAATGAGACAAAGATAAATCATGTCAGAACATTTTCCACCTTTAATGTGACCTATAACGTGAACAATTCAATTGAAAAACAAACTGAAATCTTTGAGGGGGAAAAATAAAAAATAAAAAATTCACAATAACCTGGTTGCATAAGTGTGCACACCCTTAAACTAATACTTTGTTGAAGCACCTTTTGATTTTATTACAGCAGTCAGTCTTTTTGGGTAGGAGTCTATTAGCATGGCACATCTTGACATGGCAATATTTGCCCACTCTTCTTTGCAAAAGCACTCCAAATCTGTCAGATTGCGAGGACATCTCCTGTGCACAGCCCTCTTTAGATCACCCCACAGATGTTCAATTGGATTCAGGTCTGGGCTCTGGTTGGGCCATTCCAAAACGTTTATCTTCTTCTGGTGAAGCCATGCTTTTGTGGATTTGAATGTGTGCTTTGGGTCGTTGTCGTGCTGAAAAGTGAACTTCCTCTTCATCTTCAGCTTTCTAACGGACGCCTGAATGTTTTGTGCCAAAATTGCCTGGTATTTGGAACTGTTCATAGTTCCCTCCACCCTGACTAAGGCCCCGGTTCCAGCTGAAGAAAAACAGCCCCAAAGCATGATGCTGCCACCACCATGCTTCACTGTGGGTATGGTGTTCTTTGGGTGATGTGCAGTGTTGTTTTTGCGCCAAACATACCTTTTGGAATTATGGCCAAAAAGTTCAACCTTGGTTTCATCAGACCATAACACATTTTCCC
>JACXGI010005217.1:0-19199 GCA_016801175.1 Esox masquinongy | reverse complement strand
GCCCATAGCCCATTCATATGAAGAATACGGGAGGTTGTTGTCACATGTAGCACACAGTCAGTACTTGCCAGAAATTCCTGCAGCTCCTTTAATGTTGCTGTAGGCCTCTTGGAAGCCTCCCTGACCAGTTTTCTTCTCGTCTTTTCATCAATTTTGGAGGGACGTCCAGTTCTTTGTAATGTCTCTGTTGTGCCATATTTTATCCACTTGAAGATGACTGTCTTCACTGTGTTCCATGGTATATCTAATGCTTTGGAAATTCTTTTGTACCCTTCTCCTGACTGATATCTTTCAACAGTGAGATCCCTCTGATGCTTTGGAAGCTCTCTGCGGACCAAGGCATTTGCTTTGAGATGCAACTAAGAAAATGTCAGGAAAATCCTACTAAAACAGCTGAACTTTATTTGTGATTAATCAGAGTCACTTTAAATGATTACAGGTGCGTAATGACTTCTATTTACCATGAGTTTGAATGTGATTGGTTAATTCTGAACACAGCCACATCCCCAGTTATAAGAGGGTGTGCACACTTATGCAACCAGGTTATTGCAAGGTCTTTATTTTTCATTTTTCCCCCTCGAAGATTTCGGTTTATTTTTCAATTGAATTGTTCACATTATAGGTCACATTAAAAGTGGAAGAAGTTCTGACATGATTTATCTTTGTCTCATTCTTTTACATCACAAAAACCTAGCATTTTCACAGGGGTGTGTAGACTTTTTATATCCACTGTAAATCTTCTTTTTTACTGACCCATTTGGTAGATTTGCTTGAAAACTCTGTGTTGTTGTCTTTTTGGAGGACCCATTTTCAGGCCAGCTTTAGCTCCATGGCTGAAATCCTGATGTTCTGTTCAAGAATCTCCTGGTAAACAGAATTCATGGTTCCCTTGATGATGTGCATTTGACCACGTCCAGAGGAGGAAAAGCAGCCCCAGACCTTGACACTGCCACCACCCTGCTTGAGTGTGGGGAAGATTTTTTAGGTGGTAGGCAGTGCTGGGTTTTTGCCAAACACAGTGGTTTTAATTGTGATCATAAGCGTCAATTTTGGACTCATCTCCCCAGAGATTGGATTCAAGAAGTCTCTGGCAAAGGTAGGATGTGATGTTTACCCTTTTTCCTGGGAAAACCAACTGGGTTGGCATTTACCTGACTTTTTTTCATAGCCCTTGTGGATATTTTGGAATAGTGTCCATTTCTGAGCCAAGTTGCTGTTATGTTAAATGCTGCCCATTTGTAAATGGGTAAAATTTGCCACACAGAGGACTGAGGGAGCAAAATCTTATTGAGATGGTTGTATAGCCTTTCCCAGATTGATGTGCTCTCACTACCCTCTTCCTGATGAGCTCTATTTTCCTCTCGGCATGTTTTTTTTTTTTGCATTCACCCGTATGGGCAACACCCCACTGACCATGTTTATTGTCTCTACTTGTTACAGTCCCACCAAAACACTTTTCTAAAGGTCCTTCCTTTGATTGTTTCATTTGGTACATTATGTTAAAATTGTATTATTTTTAAGGATAGGTTGTTCCTTTTGTTTAATAGCGGGGCAAGGGCAGCACTGGTTTTATATAATGGCAATGTCATGAGTATAAATGCAGCTGCCACTGTATTGAAGCAGCTAGACACGTTTATCATAGTGCATTACATTTTATTACGGCCATCGTTTCAGCACAAATCACTGCTCTCATCAGATAGTAGGCTGGCTTGTAGATCGATTCATTGCACAATTTTTATTTATTAAGCTCTCCTGCATAAAGTTCCACCGTGCCTTCTCTGTACAGAAGTACTAAGTATCAGATCCAGCCAAGCTATCAGACACGGTCTCAGGGATGGCTAACTCTGGAGATCCCTTCAATCTCCACTTATGCAAATTGGCTTTTCTGTATTTTTGGGGGTGACTGCAAATCCTATTTGGAATATGTACATTTCAATATTTTTATGTAAAGCTCATCTGCAAAATATATATTTGTCTCAGCATGTTCCCCTTCTAAAATAAAGGTTAAACAAAAAAAAATGTTTCAATTTTCACTTCCTCCACATGACATTGGCCACTGCTTACAGTTTTGTTATAAGAATAGCATGAGTGATTTAGTGTCTTTTAGTTCGGTGTTTAGATTGTAACAGTCCCAATTAACTAGATAACTGCCTTACTATTGATCTTGCAAGTTACAAAAATACGTAGTGTCCAAAAGTGCTTTGGTTCTTGATGAGTAAATGTGTGTTAAAGTGTACATTTGAGTTTCAAATAGTTATTCAGTCGTTATCTGTACTTGATAACTTGATGTTTGCCATTTTTCAAAGCAAACAAATAATTACAGTAAGATTTTACTGTAAATCCATACACAAACCCTGTAATGGAGGCTTAAAGGAGTGCTGTGATTTCCCAGATTGGCATGACCAATGTCCTATTGTTAATTCATAAATAAATACCACGCAGAGGGCACACTGGTTGCAAACCCACTGCTGTAATGACCAAACAAAACTGCATGCCGTAAGAATGAATGAATTTTGATTTGCCCAAAAAAAGACAAAATATGCCAAGCACTAAGGTTAGGTTTTAGATAGTTGGCAACGGCAGCATTGGAACGTGGTTTAAATTATAGTTTAAATTGTCGTCTGACGGGTCTTGCTACCACTCTACTCCAGTAGGGAGAAAAATGTATGCACGGTATAAGTTCTGGTGTAAGCTTGTCTGCTAAATGACTCAAATGTAAATATAAAGGAATTGATGCATCCCACCTAGTGAGAAGAGCTTAAGGGAATCTCTTACAAACCCACTTCACAACCTTCCAGTGTTTTACATAGAATTCTATGTATCGACTGAACCCTTAAAATTGGGGATTCAGTTTGGTACCAAAATATAACTTGTGTTTGCATACCTTTTTTATGCAATACCCATTACAGTACATTGTTGATCAACTCAAAATAACAGCCTGAGGTACAGGGCTTGATGTTGTCTCCACTTCAAATTAATGTCTTCAGTCTAATAAAATATATCTAAAGAAAATAGCCCACCTGATGGGTGAAGGTTTTTTAGCCAGAGGCCCACTCAATTGCAACCTGTTATGGAACAAGAGAAACAAAGGATCAACTACAGGATTCAGAAAACAAATTCACAGGTCCTCAACTGGCAGCTTCATTAAATAGTACCTGCAAAACACCAGTCTCAACTCCAACAGTGAAGATGTGACATTGGGATGCTGGCCTTTTTTTCTTTCTCTGTCCAGTGACTATGTTTCCCATCTTAATGTTTTCTTTTTATTGACCAGTCTGAGATATGGCTTTTTCTTTGCAACTCTGCCTAGAAGGCCAGCATCCCAGAGTCGCCTCTTCACTGTTGACGTTCAGACTGGTGTTTGGCTGTTACTATTTAATTAAGCTGCCAGTTGAGGACCTTTGAGGGGTCTGTTTCTCACACTAGACACTAATGTATTTGTCCTCTTGCTCAATTGTGCATCGGGCCTCCGAGTCCTCTTTCTATTCTGGTTAGAGACGATTTGCACTGTTCTCTGAAGAGAGCAGTACACCATTTTGTATGAGAAGTTCAGTTTCTTGGCAATTTCTCGCATAAAATAGCCTTGATTTTTTTTAGAACAGGAATAGACTGACGAGTTTCAGAAGGAAGTTCTTTGTTTCCTGACCATTTTGAGCTTGTAATCGAACCCACAATTGCTGATGCTCCCGATACTCAACTAGTCTAAAGACGCTTCTTTAATCTCACAACTGTTTTCAGCAATGCTAACATACTTGCAAAAGGGTTTTCTAATGATCAATTAGCCTTTTAAAATGATAAACTTGGATTAGCGAACACAGCGTGCCATTGGAACATAGGACTGATGTTTGCTGATAACGGACCTCTGTACACCTATGTAGATATTCATAAAAAAATCTGCCGTTTCCATCTACAATTGTCAGTAACAACATAAAGAATGTCTCCACAATTTTTCAATTTTATTTTATTTTAATGGACAGAAAATGTGCTTTGCGTTCGCAAACAAGCACATTTCTATGTGACCCCAAACTTTTGAACAGAAGTGTATATAATGAAGGCCTTATGATGGAATGTACTGAATGTATACCGGTATTCTGTTAAATTTATTATTTTACAGAGTACTGTGTTCTTGTAGCATTTAAATGCTAACACATCCTACAAAACACAATGGGTGTACCAAAGCCTTTCAACCTAAATGTGTCCAGAAGTGAATATGTTTATTGTACGAGCACTGTCAACATTCATGTTCCATGATGATACACTTCAAAATGTCCCCCTGAAGCAGAAGTTCCTGTTTTCAGGGGAAAGGAAAAGAGAGCACTTGTGACATGACTATTAACAAGAAACTCTTGCCAATCCAGTTTCTTGTTAGAAACTGGATTGGTTCTCGTCTTCAAGACCAACAACACCTGCTATGTTAAGTTAGACCTAGTGGGATATCTTTTTATTGCTTCCATTAGTCCAAACTTGTGTAAGAAAAAAGGCTAGGGCTTCTTTTTAGATATTTGGTTTGCTCTACATGGCTTTTGTTCCTTTAGGAAAACAGATTTGGGGCAAATATTCCCCTCTGTGTCTGTCATTGCCGTTGGCAACCTGTGATAACACTCCCATTGTTTGTGACTGTGGTGAAACACACTCGAGCACACATATGCACTTGTGTGCACACTCACGCGCCACACATACACGCATACAGACACACACACACACACACACACACACACACACAATCTCTCTGTTGGAAAGGGAGACAAGTGTCAGCTGGAGGCACAGAAAGATAGGCCGCCCCCGCTACACACTTAATCTTAATGAAAAATGAGTCTGCCTCCCAACTGGGTACTTTGGCTGACATCCATTGATATACTTTCTTCAATCTTTTTTCCACATCTTCTAAACTACAATGCGCCACGTAGTTTCTCATATTTAAATATTGATAAAGATAAATTGCAGGTTACAGCAGTTATGGTTACCAGTGGCATAGTAGGGTGTAAAAGCTGTTTACCCACTTTTTCACATTGCATGACTTTTACCAATGGCCTGTGGGAGAGTGAGTTGCTGGGTAGGCACTAGCAGTTTCTAAAACTGGATTCACTCACAACAGTCCTGGGTCTCCCCGTTGACGCAGCGGTCTAAGGCACTCTCATATCAATGAGCTGACCATCATAGTCTAGGTTTGAGCCATGACTGTGACGCTAGTTGCCAAGTGGCTGGTTAGACCCGAGGGGGGCATTGACCTGAGTGGGCTATGTCAGCAGATATGTATTGGTTTTATTGCACACTGTTGACTCCCCCAGGTGGCTCAGGTAGCTGTAAAGCCCTACACCCCTAACATTACCGTCACATAAAATGGCTAAAATCTAAATCAGGAAGCCTCTGCTCTCAAAAAGTGTATCAAGACATGATGGTAAATATCAAAACTACTGGAACAATGTGCTCAGGACAGATTAGTCAAAACCAGAGTAGTTTGGCCACAGACACATCTTTGCATTCTGTTTTTATTTTCATTTTACACAGCATCCCAGCGTTTTTACAAACGGGGTGAATTTCAGCCACATTCATTGGTGATGTTATAATTGATACTTGAAATGTATCCAATTCTAACCAACAGAAATGCCTTCTGTTTAAAGGCAATGTTTAGTTTTTACTATACAGTGAGGGAAAAAAGTATTTGATCCCCTGCTGATTTTGTTCATTTGCCCACTGGCAAATAAATGATCAGTCTATAATTTTAATGGTAGGTTTATTTGAACAGTGAGAGACAGAATAACAACAAAAAAATCCAGAAAAACTCATGTCAAAAATGTTATAAATTGATTTGCATTTTAATGAGTGAAATAAGTATTTGATCCCCTCTCAATCAGAAAGATTTCTGGCTCCCAGGTGTCTTTTATACAAGTAACAAACTGAGATTAGGAGCACACTCTTAAAGGGAGTGCTCCTAATCTCAGCTTGTTACCTGTATAAAAGACACCTGTCCACAGAAGCAATCAATCAGATTCCAAACTCTCCACCATGGCCAAGACCAAAGAGCTGTCCAAGGATGTTAGGGACAAGATTGTAGACCTACACAAGGCTGGAATGAGCTACAAGACCATCGCCAAGCAGCTTGGTGACAACAGTTGGTGCGATTATTCGCAAATGTAAGAAACATAAAAGAACTGTCAATCTCCCTCGGTCTGGGGCTGCATGCAAGATCTCACCTCGTGGAGTTGCAATGATCATGAGAACGGTGAGGAATCAGCCAAGAACTACACAGGAGGATCTTGTCAATGATCTCAAGGCAGCTGGGACCGTAGTCACCAAGGAAACAATTGGTAACACACTACGCCATGAAGGACTGAAATCCTGCAGCGCCCGCAAGGTCCCCCTGCTCAAGACAGCACATGTACAGGCCCGTCTGAAGTTTGCCAATTAACATCTGAATGATTCAGAGGAGAACTGGGTGAAAGTGTTCAGATGAGACCAAAATCAAGCTCTTTGGCATCAACTCAACTCGGCGTGTTTGGAGGAGGAGGAATGCTGCCTATGACCCCAAGAACACCATCCCCACCGTCAAACATGGAGGTGGAAACATTATGCTTTGGGGGTGTTTTTCTGCTAAGGGGACAGGACAACTTCACCGCATCAAAGGGACGATGGACGGGGCCATGTATTGTCAAATCTTGGGTGAGAACCTCCTTCCGTCAGCCAGGGCATTGAAAATGGGTTGTGGATAGGTACACCAGCATGACAATGACCCAAAACACACAGCCAAGGCAACAAAGGAGTGGCTCAAGAAGAAGCACATTAAGGTCCTGGAGTGGCCTAGCCAGTCTCCAGACCTTAATCCCATAGAAAATCTGAAGGTTCGAGTTGCCAGCCTCGAAACCTTAATGACTTGGAGAAGATCTGCAAAGAGGAGTGGGACAAAATCCCACCTAAGATGTGTGAAAAACTGGTGGCCAACTACAAGAAACGTCTGACCTCTGTAAGTGCCAACAAGGGTTTTGCCACCAAGTACTAAGTCATGTTTTGCAGAGGGGTTGAATACGTATTTCACTCATTAAAATGCAAGTCAGTTTATAACATTTTTGACATGCGTTTTTCTGGATTTTTTTGTTGTTATTCTGTCTCTCACTGTTCAAATAAACCTACCATTAAAATTATAGACTGATCATTTCTTTGTCAGTGGGCAAACGTACAAAATCAGCAGGGGATCAAATACTTTTTTCCCTCACAGTATAGTGAAAACTAAACATTGCCTTTGAACAGAAGGCATTTCTGTTGGTTGGAATTGGATACATTTCAAGTATCAATTATAACATCACCAATGAATGTGGTTGAAATTTACCCTTTTGCAAAAACGCTGGGATGCTGCGTAAAATTAAAATAAAAACAGAATGCAAAGATGTGCAAATCATTTAAACCCGAAAAAAATGGATGACCGTGAATATATAAGCAAAAAAATATCCAGACAAAAAATAATAATAAAATAAAGTAACAATATACATAACACTGTACACTAGCAGCAGTTTTTAAAAAAAAAGAGTACTGTAGACTAGCAGCAATCTGGGTAATATTATTGAACATTTAGATATGGCAAGTATGGCAGTAATATACATAACTGTTAACTAGCAGCTATTGGTAAAATTATTAAATATTATAGATACATATGAGTGTATTAAGCTTATGAATGGTGCCGTAGCACACTACAACTACAAAGTGAGAATTTAAGAAGAAAAATGTATACACAGCAAAAATGCAGCAAGAGGATAAAGCGATAATATACCAAACACTGTACACAGCAGCAGTTTAAAAAGAGTACTGTAAACTAGTATCAATATTGGTACAGTAGTAGTATTGAATATTATAGATATTCAATAATATTATAGATATTCAGTAATACACATAAAAATGTAAACTAGCATCAATTTTTGAAAGAGTAGGATGGTGAGTATGAAACGCATTCTAGAAGTTTTGGGTATTATAGATACAGTTGTGCTCATAAGTTTTCATACCCTGTCAGAAATTGTGAAATTTTGGCCTTGATTTTGAAAATATGACTGATCATGCAAAAAAAGTTTTTATTTAAGGATAGGGATCATATGAAGCCATTTATTATCACATAGTTGTTTGGCTCCTTTTTAAATCATAATGATAACAGAAATCACCCAAATGGCCCTGATCAAAAGTTGACATACCCTTGAATGTTATGAATGGTACATGCAAAGGAATATTCTAATGCCCATTAAAAGGACATCAGAGCATCTGGAAAGTTCGTTTGTGATCAGTATGATCATGGATCAATGTTGCTGGTTGAGGAGCCTTATGGCCTGAGGGGGAAAAAAAAATTTGAATCTGGAAGTGCATATCCAGATGCTCCGGTAGGGTCTACCAGACTGCAGCAGTGTGAACAGACCATAGCCTGGGTGGCTGTGATCTTTGATGATGTTCCATGCTTTCCTTAGACATCGTGTATGGTAGTTGCCTTGCACAGAGGGGAAATGGCAGCCGATGATGCGCTCCGCAGATTTTTACCACCCTTTGGAGGGACTTGCGGTCTGCAGCGGAGCAGCTGCCATACCAGGCAGTAATGCAGCCTGAGAAGATGCGTTCAATGGTGCGCCTGTAGAAGTTGGTGAGTGTTTTTACAGACATGCCAAATTTCTTGAGTTTCCTCAGGAAGTATCGTCATTTTTGGGCAGTTTTCACTGCTGAGTTCGCTTGTCTGGACGAAGTGAGGTCATCTCTGATGAATACACAGAGAAACTTCAATTCGGAGACTCTCTCCACTTCAGCTCCATTGATGTGTATTGGGGCTTGACCCCCCCCCCCCGCCGCTTCCTGAAGTCCATGATCATCTCCTTGGTCTTGCAGACATTGAGATAGAGGTTGTTGTCCTGGCACCATGTAGCCAGGTTCTTTACCTCCTCTCTGTAAGCGGTCTCATCGTTTTTGGAGATGAGACCCAGGATCGTTGGGTCGTCCACGAATTTGAGGATGATGTTGGAGCTGTGTGGCCATGCAGTCCTGCATGAACAGGGAGTACAGGAGGGAACTGTGTATGCAGCCCTGCGGGCCTCTGGTGCTCAGGGTCATTGCAGAGGAGATGTGGTTGCCCATTCCCACCTGAGGTCTGCTCATCATGAAGTACAGGATCCAATTGCAGAGGGAGGTGCTAAATCTCAGGTTCTTGAGCTTAGGAACAACCTTGGCAGGCATTTGGCACATTATGAAATCGAAAATACAACAAAGGAGACTCCGAACTGTTGAGCAGCTGAAATCCTATATCAAGCAAGAATTAAAAGATATTTCACATTCAAAACTACAGCAATTGGTCTCCTGAGTTCCCAAACGCTTGTTGTTCAAAAAAGAGGTGATGTAACACAGTAATAAAAATGCTCCTGTCCCAACTTTTTGAAACGTGTTGCTGGCTTCAAATTTAAAATGGGCATATATTTTTTCCAAAAACAATAACATTACTCAGGTTCAACTTTTGATATGTTGTCTTTGTACAGTTTTCCATTAAATATAGGAATTAAATGATTTGCACATCATTGCATTCTGTTTTTATTTGCATTTTACACAGCGTCCCAATTTTTTTGGAAACGAGGTTGTACCTCAGAAATCCATGTCTCAAGTATGAAAAATATAAATAAAACTTTCCAGTGTGTATACATACTAACTTTTTCACATGACTATATACCGATCAGCCATAACAGTATGACCACTGACAAAATGTATAAAACCATTTCAATTTTATCCAAATGTATTTCAAAAAAATTAATGTTCAGAGTCCAAAATGACATTCATGTAAGACTTGTTATACACTGATCAGCCATAACATTATGACCACCGACAGACAGGGTGCCCATGCTGACCCCTGTCCACTGCTGAAAGCGCCGACAATGGGCCCGTGAGCATCAGACCTCGACCACAGAGCAATGGAAAAAGGTGGCCTGGTCTGATGAATCATGTTTCCTTTTACATCACGTCGATGGAAGGGTGCGTGTGCGTCGCTTACTTGGAGAACACATGGCACCAGGATGCACTATGGGAAGGAGGCAAGTCGGCGGAGGCAATGTGATGCTTTGGGCAATGTTCTGTTGGGAAACCTTGGGTCCTGCCATTCATGTGGATGTTAATTTGACATGTATCACCTAAGCATTGTTGCAGGCCACGTGCACCCATTCATGGCAACGGTTTCAAGGCATTGGCCTTTTTCAGAAGGGATAATGCGCCCTATCACATAGCAAAAATGGTTCAGGAATGGTTTGAGGAACACAACAACAAGTTCAAGGTGTTGACTTGGCCTCCAAATTCCCCAGATCTCAATCCAATCGAGCATCTGTGGGATGTGCTGGACAAACAGATCCGATCCAGGGAGGCCCCACCACGCAACTTACAGGACTTAAAGGATCTGCTGCTAACGTCTTGGTGCCAGATACCACAGCACACCTTCAGAGGTCTAGCGGAGTCCATGCCTCAACGGGTCAGGGCTGTTTTGGCAGCAAAATGGGGACCTACACAAATTAGGCAGGTGATCATAATTTTATGGCTGATCGGTGTAATTCTGCTATACAAGTGGCATGTTGGCACTGCATATGGTAATCAGCAGTTCATACAGTACCTGTGAGATTATGGGCATGAAAAGTAATTGAATTAAACTTGACACAGTGTATGAGAGTACTATCTCTGTACGAAGGACACTAGGAAATGTGATGCCCCATTACTGATGGGTCCCACATACCCTGTCCATACCACCTGCTAGGAACTGTGTATGTGACTGTCATAGGACTCTCTGAATAGACCCTTGGACCACAGGTTGGAAAATACCATACAAAAGAATTTTGTAGGATAAACCTTTCTTATTATAGACTATGTAATGGTTGGCTATGACCACTGACCACCTCCTATGTGTCCTGGCATAAAAGACTTCGGTTTGATCAATGACTGTTCATGGATCAAACGTGGACAGAAGCTAACATACCCTAGCACCTTTCTTGAGGTTTTGATGCAGTTTTGAATCTCAGTGCATTGAAAGTAGAAGGGAACATTAACTTTCTTTTTCTACTGCAATCAGCGATGTTTATCCACCTATTGTTTTTACAATTACAGCACTGAGGGTGATGTGACTGTGTTCACTGTACTCTGAGAATATGTTAATTTTCTCTACTCCAATAATAACAAATAAAAACGTACAAAAGATGTTGATATCACCCTATTACAGCCTAAAGCATGATTCAGTACATATACCCCCCTAACTATTATTTTAATACATAAAATAAGAATGTATATTCCTGAAACGATAGCACAAACAGTGGAAGCATGAACCATCTAGTATGACCTTGGCAGCTCATTAGAATTCTGATGACAATCCATTTCTGCAAACCAGCAAAATAATAAGACAGACGAATCATTAATTGTTACCTGCTGCTTAGTGGATGATGGCTATTTGATCTGCTGTCCAGGTGGTTGCATAATATTGACAAAGTTCTTCAGGCTCGGCCAAGGCAAAAACAAGTGGTAAATGTGCCGTAACGACAATTACTACATTTTTAATATTTTATTTATACTTTAATCGAGAACTTAGAGGAACCCACCGCTCCTTGTATTGTTGATGTAGCCTATGCAGTAAAATTATTTTGGATGGCAAAATGCTTCACTTGATTTTCAGATACATGTCAGAGGGGTAAACATGAAATAATCTGACCATTTCAATGAACATGTTTTTAAATGGTTCTTTCATGTATACTCCATTGTTCTACCTCCACTGTGTTGTCACGGCATTGGGTTGCGGAAAACAAATTTAGTTTCGGTGGACTTCTAATGCCGTAGTTTCAGAAGAGAAAGAATGAGGGAGCTATTTTGCTTCTTTCCTCTGTAACCTCGACAGGCTCCGCGTTGAGTTTCTTGAACCAGCTGAATTGGTCTCCACTTGCACTGTAAAAACAGCCTGGAGCCGAGTCCTGACCCATGCGCCTGTCAGATCATGAACTTGAAGCTGTGACTTTCACTTCTTCACATTCACTTCATTTGTTGGTCTGCGCTGGCGGGTAGGAGGCCTTGTCAGACGTAGTAGGCCGGGGAGGCTTGGGCCTTTGTTAAAGAGTCTTGTCCCTCTAGGGGGATCCTCCAGCAGGGTCAATCCTTGGGATTCCCAGCATGTCGTAGTGCATTAAGGGATCCAGAAAGCTGGAGTGAATAAGGATTTGACATGTTAAATCCCACTAGCCTAAGGGTTGAACACTTAATTAAGTTCTCACAGCTCATGTAGTACAGTATATGTTTAGTCAGGACTGGAGTTATGTAGAAATATTGTTCAGTAATAGACTACATTCAGTAGACATAATCTCAGGCATTTATGTTTATGAGCTACTGTCCATTACCATAAATTCTATGGATGTGTTTACCAGTTTGGAAATATTGTCACCATGGCAAATATTATTATGTATATCTAACATGACTATTGATTCTTAAGATTCTTTTAAGGGACTAAGCTATTGTGGCAGTTTAGTAGCTATCCTGACATTAATTTATCTACTTAAACTTAGCTAAGCTTGGCTTATTAATATATTTACCTTTAGGATTGCCCATATTCAATTACAAATAAAATAATAACTTACTCCAAACGAGATTAATTTGACAAAATGATTCTGATGTATGATGTTTGAATGATTTCTGAATCTGATTCATACATCCAGATATATCTGCCTCCTGTCTGTCTATGCTGGTCAAACATTTAATATATGTTATGAATCCAAATTAAAACATTTCATTGAAATTTTGTGTGCGTATATCCCATATTGCATTTTTAAGCTGATACTGGGTTATATGTTTCTTGAAAATATTCTGTTTCTTTACACCCAGGTGGCTTGAGCATCTATCAAATTATTAATGATTTCACTGCAATTGAAATCAAAAGGTTGGAATTCATCCCCAATATTTTGCTGGCCAAAGAAAATAACTGCAATAGTTATGAAACATCACCCATGTTCCCAAATGGTATCTAGTGACAGAAGCATGTCTGACTTGCTCCATCATTGATCTGACCTCTGACCAGTTAATAACAGAATTTCTCACTGTCCCTGTAAAATGTATACAATTCAATTAAACATACCAAAATGAGCAATTAAATAAGACTAACAAGACCATAATACCCAAATGTAATACATTTATTCAGTTAATACAAGTTTCTTCAGCCTTTACCCCTTCAGGCTCAGAAACTCCAGAAATCTGTGTGAACCTCACTGGAGGAGATTGCCATCTCACTTCTGCAGAGTGTAAACATTCTGTGGCTGGTCGTCGGGGAACCAAAGATCATGTGATTAGATTCAACACGTTAAGTCTAGCGTCTGCCAATCCCTCACTGTCTCCATCCAAAATCTCGCAGTACAACCCAGTCACTCTTCATTGGCCCCCATAATGAAACTGGGAAGAGGATGATAGATCAATATCACATCACATTTCTCTGTCTGTTTCTACGTTAGTACAACTGGCACAAGCAGGAAAGTACAGTAATTAGTGGTGGGCTCCTACATCGATAATTCAATATGATATTGATGTGGTTGACGTTGTTACGACTGAGGCATGTCGTGATCGCGTTTATAACAGGTGTCTCCAACAGACATGACAACACTATCCTTCAACCCATAATTAATGGTTCTTTCAAATGCTGCTAAGACAAATATTACATGACAAATTATTGAGCACTTCATTTTAAATGGATTAGGGACATAAAACAGGTGAAACGGTGGTGAGGCCAAAGCTTATATTTTTCGAAACAGGCTACATACTCCAAGAATTTGACTTGACCAGGGAAATTGCTTTTAAACCCTAACCTCAGCCTTCAAGGATATGCATCACTCCTTCTGCACAGCACAAAATCTGTCTGACAGGCTAAATTAATAAAACAATTTCCACACCGAATGACCACTAGGAACTTATTAGAGCTTTTGAGAGTACAGTAATACATGCGTGAGTAACTTTAATCCTATTCAACCATAACCTTTGCCTAACTCTAACCTTAACCTTTACCATAAGTGTTTTAAATGCGAACTTCAATGGGGTCGGGATGTTCTGAGTTGGGTGGTAAGCCAGGCCTTGGGAGGAGATCTGCCCCATGAACAAGATTCATGAGTTAAAAGGTTAGCCTGCCCTTTGCGCTGCTGCTGTTTTCTGACCCTGTTAATTACAAACAGAGTGAAAGAGACCTGTGTTGGAAATAAAGTTGACCAGGCTTGGTCTTTTTTTAATCAGACCTTTCTACCACATTGTTGCCCTTGGCAACAAGCTTTGTGGTATTTAAACAAATGTGTAAAAATCCTTGTTTTTCATTGTGAGATATTATATATATTATATTACTGTAAGACATTATTGTAATACATTATTATATCTTATTTCATATGATGGCTTGAATTAATATTCCGGTCAATTCTAATGGGTTCTATATGTTTCATATTATTGGATGAACCTTCTGACCTCTGAAAATGTGCTGTTATATGACTGCGAGATGCAGTACTATTCTCCCTCCATCAAAACACCACTCAGCTCACTTTGCGATGAAGTTATCAGAGCATATCTTTCAGGGCATCATATTGCCACAGAAATGTAGAGCACCAGTGCTCAGACACACACAAGAACTGCTTGAAGATAGTCAGATTTCTTACAACCCTTTTTTATTGAAATGGAGGGTGATCCCCTTCAGAGGGCGTGTTGATAATACAGTGATTGTTGTCAGGCGAGGTAAACTGAAAGGTGTCATCAAATGGAGGATAGCTCATCAGGGTCTGAATAATAATGATTGCTGCGCCCCCCTTCATAATAAGTATCCTCTTTATGTGCCGGACAGCTAGAGCAGTGCAGGCTGAAATTGAATTTGGTTCATTTCCTTCGGCTGTCTGTTTCCTTTGTGTACTTCTCCTCTGCTCGGCATTGATCGTAAGGACCCTGGGGGCTCACACACACACACACTCACAGTGTCGAGTTTAAAACTAACCTCCTTCCCAGTTTGATGGTGTGAGCAGCATTTTTATTCTGCCCGGCTGATGGAAAATCAATAGTAGACTCCAGGTAAGATTAATGAATGGGAATCTGCATGGCGGAGTCACACCACTATCTAGATACGCTTCCCTAACCCTCCGTAGATACGCTTCCCTAACCCTCCACAGTGCTGCCTGCAGAGCAGCCAAGGCTGCCCAAATCTTTTTACCTGTTTAGCATTCACATTGGACCTCGATGCCCGTTTTACAACACCCTGAAATTTCTGAAACACATGAAACAAGTGTCATGTGTCTCGGTCAGATAACTCTGAGTCACTCAGATGGCAGATCAATGGCAAAAGTATAAGACAGAAAAAAAATCATTATTTTATGTATAACACTTTACAATGTGCCCATCTGTCACGAAACAAATATTAACTTCCCGCTGACGCTATTGGTGGTCTTTTCCGTATTTGCGCTCTGAAACCCCTGCAGTGAAAATTTTCTTTGTCTGCTATTTTGACTGCAACAGTGTGTAATTATTGAGTTTTGGCAGTGTTCAGCCTCTGACCATCACTCATGGCATGTTCACTGAGCAGTGGGACTCTCCTACTGCCAGTAATCCTTACTCTGTTTTAGCCTCAGAACAGACATCTGGTCAGGCATTTGCCCCTAGTTTTGTACTAATGACAATAATGATCATACTGAGCAAAAAGGCAACAAAGAACTCTCAGCCAACTCTTATAATACCCATGTTGTTATACAAAACACAAGAAGAAGAAGAAAAATCATGATGCAAGTAGAGTGGACATCAATCTCTGAGTGCTTTTGAGCTTATTTCAATTCAAAGTTGCAGGTGATTATTTTGGCATATGGAAAGTAACATTTACCATCTTAACTGCTATAAGCGGAAGTGGTGGGATAGCGCTTTCACAATTTCATTTACAGTGTTAATTCAACCATCAAGTCATTAAAGGTATTGAATAACTAAAAGTAATACTGACTCTTAGTGAACATGCTAAGGCAGAAGCTCAGAAGCCTGAGTCATCACAATCCAAATACCAAGAAATTAAAGATGCTTAAAGACCGCAAATCAATATTTGTGCAAAAAGTTCTTACTCCGCCTCTAATCGAAATAGAGAGAAACTTCTTATCACATATTGATGTGGATTCACTTCTGGTTAAGGAGAAAAAAGCATTCCCAAATTAATTAGGTCATACCTGACGTATGGATGCGGTGAAGGAGTTTGGGGTGAAATCCCATATTCCCAAGAGCGCGTGTTAAATTCAGATAAGCCTCGGCTGCATGGATTCTCCATCTTATCTCAGACTGGCAATAGAACTGTGAGATTGAATAATCTGGGGTGGTTTGAGAGCAATAGTTCAGGCATCCATATGCACTTTAAAGCAATTTGACAATGTGCTGCAGTCTCAACAGTTTACAAGCGTGGCAAGGCCTTGTTATCAGCTAAGGCAGCCGAAACAAGGAAGCAGGTCCTTACGGAAGTCTTCAATTTCTAGAGTGATGCTGTGAATTTCCTTTTGCTACATTTTGCTGAAATACAATTTTGTTATGCTTGTTGGGTCTATAACACACTGTAAGTGTAATTTTTCAAATGCATCAATGAAATAGAGATTTCATTGTTTTCCACCTATCAAAACCTGCAATGCCCATCCACTTGTAAATGCAGTTGCCTCTCTCATTCCAGAGTGAAACTGCTGATATTAGGAGTTACAAATCAGAAGCTTATGAGAGAGTTCAAAAGAAATCAGTCATTGAACAAATCTTCCAGATGTTCCCAGATGGTAGAGGTGCCATTTTATGACGGTTCAAGGAAACTACCAGGAAACAATAATGCTATCTATGTCGGATTAATTTTGATGTAGCCCTCAAATGAGCCATTCAGGAGAATGATTGTGAAGGATTACGATGAACAGTCACTGGGAAGTTTCTTAGCAAACAGAAAATGGGTAAATTAGACATTTGTAAATTTGGGTCAAAAACAAAATCTGGTAACTTCCCCAAAATGTCCTGGTTTTCCGGATGGTTGGAATATTCCTAGAACAGGAGGAAATAAATTGAACATCTGACATCCTCCAAACAAGATATCTGGAAAATCTGTGGATTTTAGGAAAGTTACTGAATGCTATCAACCGTAATAAAAGGGGTCTTGGAGACAGAAACAGGAGAGCACCTCCTGGCACAGGAGGGAGAGGAGGAAAAAAGGTCCAGCAATTTTTTGAAATGTAAAGATTATAGATCACAGAGTGAGAGGCTATGAAGTGTGAGCGAGGGAGCGGAAATTGAACCTCGCCGCCACAGCACCAGTCAATCAGATAAATAACGTTTATATAATCAGGTTTTGCCTCACATGCATTATTCATCCCTCAGTTAGCTTTTATACCTCTTTTTTTCCGGGGTGACTTTGCTGCCTAGGACAAATTGTTGTGGATTTGGGTACATGGCCTGAATTTATTTCTCTTCTGTCCCCTATGCCTCAATTTGAGCCGGGGGGTTATGGTCCTTTCACACTGATCTAATAAAAGTAAAAGGCTATTTGGGGGTAGTATGATAGTTGGAGCACCCCCATAACGTTTCTTTGAATCTTGACTCTGAATCTTGACGCGGTCATCAGAGACGCTATTTATACCTTGTGTTAAAAATGTATGTAAATTTGTATTCAAGAAAACAGGAAATTGATCTTAATTCAATCAATCACTGGATTGTCGGCAGATGTGCCTGAACACCGATGGAGACAGTGTATACTCTGTGTAACCATCGCAACTCAGTGTAAATGACAGAGCCCAGTCTGTCTGTATGTACATTCAGTAGGCAGCGTCATCAGTGGCCCAACTAACACTGCCACAGTATTCTACCCAAAACCATATATTTCCAATACATGGCTATGCCTGTTGAATATATAAAGAAAACTAGCAAAGGCAAGATTGACACTAACTGGCAAAATAAAATGAGGTGCAAACGTTAATTGTAACCACCTAAAATGTAGCCATAAGCTATTCGGACTGGTTTTCAACTAATTATCACAATCGCACCATAACCATCACTTTTTCCATTTCAGAATTTTCCCCAGCAATTAATTCCATACATTTAGTCTTCACATAGGTCACATAGGTATTTTCGAAGAAGTTGACAAGCATATAACAGATCTTGTCGCAAAGAGAAGAACCTTTATCAGATTATGAAATGACAGTTGTGTGCTCTCCAGGCTGTGCCTCCAAATCCAGAATAAGCTACCCAATTAATTTGGCCAGTGATAGGGAAAATACAATTATCTTGTAGCCTACCTGTCTTACCCAAAAATAATTACATTCCTCTATTCAATCTGAGTCTGAAGGAATTTTCTGGGCCTAACACACACATATATTTGTTAGGCACATATATGTGATACGCCGCACACTGCATCAAATTGGTCTGCATGGCTGTCGTCCCAGAAGGAAGCCTCTTCTAAAGATGATGCACAAGAAAGCCCGCAAACAGTTTGCTGAAGACAAGCATGGATGGATTACTGGAACCATTACTAGAACCATGTCCTGTGGTCTAATGAGACCAAGATAAACTTATTTGGTTCAGATGGTGTCAAGCGTGTGTGGCGGCAACCAGGTGAGGAGTACAAAGACAAGTGTGTCTTGCCTACAGTCAAGCATGGTGGTGGGAGTGTCATGGTCTGGGGCTGCATTAGTGCTGCCGGCACTGGGGAGCTACAGTTCATTGAGGGAACCATGAATGCCAACATGTACTGTGACATACTGAAGCAGAGCATGATCCCCTCCCTTCGGAGACTGGGCCGCAGGGCAGTATATCAACATGATAACGACCCCAAACACACGTCCAAGACGACCACTGCCTTGCTAAAGAAGCTGAGGGTAAAGGTGATGGACTGGCCAAGCATGTCTCCAGACCTAAACCCTATTGAGCATCTGTGGGGCATCCTCAAACGGAAGGTGGAGGAGCGCAAGGTCTCTAACATCCACCAGCTCTGTGATGTCGTCATGGAGGAGTGGAAAAGGACTCCATTGGCAACCTATGAAGCTCTGGTGAACTCCATGCCCAAGAGGGTTAAGGCAGTGCTGGAAAATAATGGTGGCCACACAAAATATTGACACTTTGGGCCCAATTTGGACATTTTCACTTAGGGGTGTACTCACTTTTGTTGCCAGCGGTTTAGACATTAATGGCTGTGTGTTGTGTTATTTTGAGGGGACAGCAAATTTACACTGTTATAC
>JACXGI010005216.1:15547-40398 GCA_016801175.1 Esox masquinongy | reverse complement strand
AGTCTAGTGTCTGGTCTGCAGCAGTTTGGATGTATCAACAGAATACTAGTCTATGTCTGGTCTGCAGCAGTTTGAATGTATCAACATAATACTAGTCTAGTGTCTGGTCTGCAGCAGTTTGAATGTATCAACAGAATACTAGTCTAGTGTCTGGTCTGCAGCAGTTTGGATGTATCAACATAATACTAGTCTATGTCTGGTCTGCAGCAGTTTGGATGTATCAACATAATACTAGTCTATGTCTGGTCTGCAGCAGTTTGGATGTATCAATAGACCCTGCTGTTTTGCCAATTCGACCTGTACTGCAGGCAGATTTTTGGGGCAATCATCCTCATAGACATTAGTAGAGATAGATGGAGATTAATAGACATACGGATTCCTAGCCATAGTAATTTAGAGCAAGAGAATCAGAGATTGACGGAGAATCCTATCAATATTTAATCAAAGCAAAAGATAACAGATAGATGTTCACTGACAGATATTTTTAGGGAGAGATTCAGAGGAAAACAACAAAGGATAAAACACCACAAGTAAAAGGAGGTTAAAGTGGTTATAAAGGTATCCTTTTTTATACAGTACAACAGGAAGTTAAAGAAGTGGTTATAATGGTATCCTTTTTTTTACTGTACAACAGGAAGTTAAAGAAGTGGTTATAATGGCATCCTTTTTTTTACTGTACAACAGGAAGTTAAAGAAGTGGTTATAAAGGTACTTACTTGTGCATTTGTTCATCTTTATTGCTTCGCAGGTTAACATTCGGCCACTAGGAATTGGAAAAAGGCAACATCATTTAAAAAGATTAAACTGAAGATCCAGCAGTTTGTAAGTAAATAATTAAAATGCCCAAAAATATCACAAAAAAGTATCACAAAAAAATATGACCAATAATTTTGTAATCATTTCGTTCCTGGTCCACTAACCTCTAGTATAGTTGCAATGAGAACCCAGTTCCAGTCCAGGTTCTCTTTGTGGTTCAGGATGTGACTGTCCCTCAGGTTCATCATGAGAGCATCCTCAGAGTCCTGATAGTTAAACAGCATTTAAAAACCCCATAGAACAAGCTGGTGTTGCATCACAGGGCCACACTTTCATATGTACCTTAATGACAAAGATGTCTCTCTGTGGTCTAAAGTGCTGGTCTTTACAGTAGTGTGAAGCCTTTGATTTGCGGACGATGTGGTCCAGGTACAGGCTGTTGGGTTTGGGTCCCCTTTTCTTCTTCTCGTGGAAGCGCTTCAGGAAGTTGACCGCTGCACTCGCCCTTCTGAAAAATGACGACCAGAGCCGTTGTGTCGGTACTACTGACGAAAACTCCAAAGGACTTCATGGGACTCTTTTGAAGCGCATGCATTGTTTAATGAGGATTAGAGTTCCATGTAAATACATTCATACAGTCTTTTCTCTGAGTGAATACCTCATAATGATCTGTCTATGGGGACCCCCGCAAGTAATTTACTCAGAAGTCTATGGTAAGTAGCCGTCACTCACAGTCTCTTCTCCTGGGGGATGTCGAATGAGGCGGCCTTGTTGATTAGTGTAGGCAGACAATGCAGGTGGTGGCTGTGGGACTGGGGCAGGATGGTGTTGGCCTGGGGGGGGGGACAGAGTTAACTATTACAGCATAGAAAATGAAAAACTATTTTTTTTTTTTAAAACTAACCTTGTCTGGTCTAGTCACATAATGGTATGTGTTGAGAGAGCATTGAGTCAAGTTACCATGTGAAGCAGTTCTCCCAGGAGAATGGTGGCTGGCACAGAGAGGTTGTCCTCACTGCTTGTGATCACCTCCACCAGACCCTATTGAGAGATACACAAGTTTCACGCGACCGGGAACAGTTGTTTGTGTGGGGGATCTTTAGGTGCTAATATTGAGATGTATGTAACAGAAGAACCAATAGTCTCCAATTACAATACCTCAAGAAGGCCACTCTTGATGAAGGCAGAAAGGACTAAAGCCAAGTAGTTATCCATTAGGTCAGGTCTGAGGGGGGCAAACAGAGAAATAAGAACTCACTGCGAGAATATTTTACTCAATAACGGGTGACGGAGAGTTCAAATTCACTGATGGGTCTCACCTTGACCGAGCTCGATGTGGAAGGATAACTTTAGCTTCGGAAGCCACAAAGCCGTCTGATAACCTCCAACTGTCTTGGAACCGACTTGGGTCTACAAGTGGAATATAAAAGACAAATAGGCTTCACTGTCTAATGGTATGTGGTTCAGGTGTTTGATAAAAACATACGGTGGATTTTGTTAACTTAAAAAGAAACAAACAGTTACACTACCCACCCACGCTAATAAGCGCTTCGATGAAGTCTTCAGTCACCACTGGCATGGGGAGCCGGAAGATATCATACATCACCTCCAACAAGCCTTTCTGAGGGACAATGAGAGAAACCAGATATATGCAGTCTAACAGAGTTAATTCTGTTATGAAGAACAAACAACATATTTATTAAGTGGGGAAATAATTATGCATAGGGGAGTAGTCCACAATGTACTACGTTCAACTGACTTTGTAACCGGTGCTATTGAGCACAACCGTAGAAGTACACTGCAGGAGAGTATATTCTCTTTAACTGACAATGTCCATGTGACACTTACCCTTACTTCCATATTTGGTATACAGAGCAGGCCAATAAGAGACTGGATTCCAGAGTTGCCTGTCTTGCACAGGTTAATGATGCCTGCGGTGAGATGGACAACCAGACATATGGGTCAGTTTGGGACATGTTTGTACCAAATCACTACTAACATACTGCTATCAGGGTATGTAAACACTCAAACTGAGATATTACTGAATAGGAAAGAGTGATGTTTACCTGACCACGAGCGAAAGGAAGCAACTATGGACATCTTACTGGCCAGGAATCGAGCCTCTCTGTCTTCCCTGTGGTGGAAATTAAAATGCATGGTTAAAGTCCATGACAATCTATAAAATACATTTCATAGGAGATAATGAAATACCTACTGCACAAAGATACTGAACAACCATCCACACTCACTTGAGCTGCCCCTCTTCAGTGTCTGCATTGTGTCTATAGTGGAAGTCAGTGTAAGGGGCCAGGATTTGCTAGCAAAAAAACAAAACATGAAAAGAGTAAAACAAACACATTCAATGAGGAAATAATCAAATTCCCGTTAATGAATGCTGCCCTTTGTGTGCTAGTGTGTGTGTGTGTGTACAGTTAGTACCTCGAGCTCCACATCCGAGCGCACATACTGGCGCGTGTGTGGGTGGTTGAGGAGATGCAGGATGGTGGTGACGAGGGCCTCGTTGATGCGGCTCAGCTGACAGTCCATGACGTTCTTCAGTATGGTGCTGAGACCTCCTCTCTGGGCCACCGCCACCGGGTTCTTCAGAGCTGCGGGACAAAGGAATCCCACAGGCTTCAGCTACGCGCACGTTGCCGGTGGCGACGCGCGCGCCAGCCCTCCCACTCACCGAGCTCGCAGATGATGGCGATGCAGGCGCGCACCATGCGGTCTCGCTCCTGGAGCCCGTCGTTGCCCACAGCGATGAGAGAGTTGGTGACGGACGAGGGGAAGAGCAGTGCATTGACGGTGATCATCTGTAGGGGGCGGAGATGGGGGCGATTAGCGTGTCACCAAGTTGGTCACATGACAGACATGTTTACCGAAGACAGAATAGTGAAGTATGAATTAAATGAATGTATTTAGGGAGAGGCTGGGAGGCGTCGCACCTTTCGCACCAGCCTGAGAGCCTGTGTTCTCTCCACCTCGTTGCTCTGCTGGATGTCAATGCACCTGGAGAAGGACACACAGAGTCAACGGTCAAAGGAATAGCAACTGGGCTCAATATTGGGGAACCATGGTTCACGTGTAGCGCAGCACACACCTGGCTATTAGGTAATCCACCTGGAGCCGGAGAACCTTCTGAAGAATCACGCTGTCTCTGATCAGGTAGCGCAGAGACCTAAGGCCTGCGGCCCGCACCTCCTTGGCTTCATTTAACAACGCTAAACGGAGACTAGAACCGAGGTGGGACGGGAAGTAATCAGTCGAATGAGGGACAATAAGTCGACACTTCATTGTCACGGTAGATCATGGTATTATTGGTACTGTATTTGTGGCACTAGTGGAGATTTATTCCTCACCAAATGATGATCTCTTCATGTGTAAAACCAAGCTTCTCCTCAGAGTGGCCTGCACTGCAGAGGAGCTGTTACGAATACAAACATTTGGCAATAGATGCAAACAAATAAATAATAAAATATTACATGAACTTTGACCTGAATTTGACCCAATAGTGAGATACAGGCATTGCAGCAATAAAGGCAATGTTCATGGAGATCACCACTCATATTAAATGATGCAGATTTCACCACCGTCACAGTACCTATGACCCCCTTAGAAATGAATCCATGTCTTAATGTCTGCTGAGATGTGGCCCCACCACAAACCTTTATAAAGTTGTTCAAGTGACCCAGTTTGCGCATGTTGGAGACTCCTTGTTGCTTGGCCACATTCTGAAGAATTTCCCGAAGGTTGTCTGAAGGATCTGAAATGAAGCATTATGGTCAATAAGTGACAGGACCACCCCACCCCACACCTGGTTACAACTGTTCCCATACGTTCCAGGAACAGAACACACTGTTCAGGTGAGTGTAATGACTTCTGAGTAATGAGTGGGACCGTGCGGAAATCACTAAACTGCAAACAGAAACATATTTGGGATCAGGGTTGACCTAAATAGAGGTACACCCACAAGAATAATAGTCTGTAACGGCACAGGAATGTCTGGCATAAATAGAACTACACACAGGATCCATATTCAGAGTGGGAGTTATTATTATCTATCCATATTCACAGTGGAGTTATTATTATCTATCCATATTCACAGTGGAGTTATTATTATCTATCCATACTCACAGTGGAGTTATTATCTATCCATACTCACAGTGGGTGTTATTTTCTATCTATCCATACTCACAGTGGGAGTTATTTTCTATCTATCCATACTCACAGTGGGAGATATTTTCTATCTATCCATACTCACAGTCAATCAATCAATCAAATGTATTTATAAAGCCCTTTTTACATCAGCAGTTGTCACAAAGTTCTTTTACAAAACACCCAGCCTTAAACCCCAAGGAGCAAACAACAGTAGTGTTGAATTTCAACAGTGGGAGTTATTTGTATCTATCCATGTTGACAGTGGGATTCATTTTTATCTATCAATATTCACAGTGGGAGTTATTTTGTATCTATCCATTTTCACAGTGGGAGTTATTTGTATCTATCCATATTCACAGTGGGAGTTATTTGTATCTATCCATATTCACAGTGGGAGTTATTTGTATCTATCCATATTCACAGTGGGAGTTATTTGTATCTATCCATATTCACAGTGGGAGTTATTTGTATCTATTCATATTCACAGTGGGAGTTATTTGTATCTATTCATATTCACAGTGGGACTTAAAATATATAATGTCAGCACTACATTGTTTTAACACCATGCTGTAAAACAAGTCATATTTCTTCTCCAGAGTAACAGTCAGACTAGCCTACACTATTCTATACTATAGACAAGGGACTTCAGCTTCAGTGCATGAAGTAAAACAGTGTGGAATGTCCCTGAGAAACCGTAGTTAATCACATAAACAGTGTCCCTGTAATATGGACAATTAAAATCCTCAAATTAAGATTAAACTTTTGTGCTGTGGTCCTGCTATGCTGTGAAAACAAACTAATTGCAATTCAGAGTGGAAAAAAAAAGCACTCATCCTCTAGAGTAGAGGTTCATAAAATGTTTTCGTTCAACATCCAAATTAGAAATAGACCATTATCCCGTGACCCAAATTACAAAGAAATAGTCTGTGACTACAGATTAATTCTCATAACATGTTTCAACCACACCACCGCCTGCATACTTTGGGTTGAGATTCATAGATAAAAGATTTGACTGAAGGTATGTCTGCCAATAGATATCGCTTTTTAAGCAGCAGCAGGCTACACAATTTCAAGTTAACACTAGCTACATAATTTACAATGATATATTAGCAAACACAGCAATACAGGTCCTTAGCATCTGAATTGCAATCAAATGCAATTGTACTGGGTGCTCGTGTTTTAAACATGAATAAAAGGCAATGGCTTATTCTACAAAAATGAAGGGACACTGGGACATATTTCCTATGTAGTTAAAAATCAATGTCATTGAATTATTGTGTACAAACCATACTCAGTAAACTAGAAACAAAGAAAGGCAGTAGCTTGCTAGCTATAATTCTCTATGACTGTTATCGCTGCAAACAATATGACGCATCAAAACAATGTTGTTGTTGTTGTCATGATTAATGCTATAAATTGCTACTAGCATGCAATAGCTTTTAACGGATTTAGCATAGCTAGTTTGCGAGATGTAAATAAAGGGGAAACAATGGTCGGAACCACGATTTTGCATGCATATGTCACGATTTTCGTCCATTCAGTATCTAACCACGAATCAATACTGGGATGCTGGTTCAGTCCAAGCTCCAATCTGATTGACCCACCTCGGGAAAGATCGAGTGGTACATTTTCCTCCCCACTGTCATTCCGACCTATCAAAGCAAACCAGGCATAACAATCAATTACTTTCATTAGTAAGGAGACAACAACTAACAGGCACAATTACTGTAAAGTTCTATTGTGTTTTGGGGAGATGCTAATCTATTAACCAGACTGAAGTATCTCTTTCCTCACCTCGCATCCGAATGCTTCGGCTCGGACGGCCTCGGATGCTGGCCGCCATCTTTCCAGAATCATTCAACACCGACCGGACCGGCGGAATCCACCTACTATGGGTAGACTGGGGTCCCGTTCTACTGCTCAGACGTCGCACGCATCATCCAATGATTGCGTGCCACGTCATCTTCGGTGTCATGGACTGACAGATGAGAGTAACATATATGTGGTTAGCTGATTGGTACCGGTCGCCACTAAACCGTGCTTGATAAAATAACCGCTCAGTCATTGTAAGTTCGTCAGCCAACGAACCATTTCATCAATAGTGATAATCGCGAGAAATTCCGCACTGCCTCATCTCGCCCGTCTCCCCCACGACCAAAGTTGTCTTGGTTGTCTCATGCATTAGGTTCATAGTCCATACTAAAATATGTAGGTGCTGTTCTGCACCTTGCATTCCATTTTAAATAATATATTCATTAATTGAGCATAGCGTCATTTGTTATAACCGAAATGCTGCACTAGTGTTTTTCCTCCTGGCATGAGACTTAAACACTTTAATTATTGTGATAGCAGTAAAAGTGTCTCCTAACTAAAGCCAAAGAAAAGCAGGTATACATGTTTAAAACTTTCCCAAGGACTTCCCTACTTCTACAGGGTGAGGCGCCAGTTGTCCGTTGTTACCAGTTGTTGCTCGTCTTCATCAGTCCCTAAAAATAAAACGTAATTCGCTCTGAGGACGTTTGCGTCACTTCCTCTGGTTCATCGGGCTTGAACCAATCATAGAGCGCTGCAAAAGTTAGGGCGGGCGGTCACGCGGGAGGTTTAAACAGTCCCGCTTGGTTTTGGTTAAGTTGGTCGTAAAGTTATTTACTTTTTCTTTTTTGAGTTATACTACGGATTTTTGTATTTATCGTTTCAGCAAATGCCAGGGGAGATGACTCACGAAAGGTGCGTTTAAAATGCAAAACGTTTTCTGCAGTTTTGAGACACTGATTTATGTGTGATCAGTACTGTACATTCGCACTGCGAATCGTTCCAACCGATCCTAGCCATCATTGTCGATGCCTCCTTCTAGGTTGGTCTGAAATGAATATAGCAACTATTCATTTAAATTACCATGATGATGGCGAAATTATAGTTCGAGGATTATTTCGCTTATACGCCGAATGTCATGGCAGACACAGCAATCGAAACTGCGCGCGCTCCGCACAACGAGGTGGCTAGCAGCACAGTCACTGTATTGGCATTGAATAATTAACGTAGTTACATGGTCGAACAGCGTATAACTAGGACGGCTAATGTCACATTGTTCTTGCATGCATATCTATATAAACGTCTTATTTACTCAAACATGCCCCGAGCTTTTTTGCAAGTTACTAAAAATGGATTGCCCGCTAATATTATGGCGGGCATTGCCACGAACTTCACATGGCTAGCTCATTCATTGTTATGTTATTGATTATGTAAATAACTAATGCAAGGATGGGAATCAAATCTGTGGATGGTTGTTTTTCCTACATTAATGGGCACATGAGAGTTACATTCCGGGTAAGGCAAAAGCTATACACAAACGGTCAGTTTCTCATCGTCTCTTTTTGTGTAAGGCCCCTGCTGGAATTACCTTGCCTGAATGAGACTTTAGAGGGATCCATGCTTTCGCTCTCCCAGAAGAGCAAACGGAAAAAGAGACAGTATTTTGGAGAAGGGTTGGCCACTGAGAACACCCCTCAAGAGCTCATTCAGGAGTGGTCACCACCTCACAAGCAGCAAGTGGTCTGCAAGGGCAAAGAAAACGAGGAGAACGGGTTTGTGCTTGCCAGACGACCAAGGAAAAGGAGGGAGTTTAATGGTGTGTATAGTAATGTCTTGGGTGGAATACAATAAGTAAAAGGACATTGATACTGATAAATCTGGAATTATTCTGTTTCAGAGAAGTCACTTTTATCAAGTTGTTTGATGTTGGATACTGATTTTATGACAGGCTTATCCTGGGACAATTTGCCAGATGAGCTGCTGTTGGGGATCCTGGCTCACCTCCCCTTGCAGGACCTCCTAAGAATGTCCCGGGTCTGCAAGCGCTGGCATCGCTTGGCGTAAGTCTGGGCAAACTCAACTATGCTGTTAAACTACTTACTACATTGCAGTACTTCTGCTAGAAAATCTTAGGTATTGCTCTTTTACCAACAGATCGTTTGTCTCATTAATTAAAGGAAAATGTCACTGTTTTGTACTTGATATTAAACTAGTCCTCTCCTTGCTATAAAAGAAAACGGTGAACTTTTTCCCTGAGGTCTCTTGTATTTTTTTCCCCGTTGTGACTGACAGGTTGGACGAATCCCTGTGGCATAGTGTGGACCTGGTAGGAAAGGCACAACTGGATCAGGCTCTTGGACAGGTCCTTACAGCTGGAGTACTGGGACTACGCTGTCCGCGTACCTGCCTTGGAGAACCCCGTTTCACACACACACGGTTAGTCCTCATACAAATGAGAATACAGGTAGTCGTCGACTTACGACCGGGATACGTTCCAACCTACCGAAGTCGAGTTGGTCGTAAGTCGGCCGAGGAATAATAACTTAGTATATTCAAGTCCCCGTAGCCATGTTTGCGTTTTTTCTTACTACGCTCGCTCGCGGCAGTAACTATCGTATACCCCGGCCTCCCGCACAGTACCGCGCTGGCTGGCATACGAGATTTTTTTTTTACTTCGGTCGCGGACGGTCGTAAGTCCGTGCAGACGTAACAGTAGTTTGTCTGACTCTTGAAGGTCAACCCAGACAATCGATTTGTTGTTGTCTTCTCATGTAGATTCTTCTTGTTTCAGACCCCTACGTGTCCAGCACATGGACCTCTCCAGCTGCATCGTCGCCACCCCGGTTATAGAAGACATCCTCTCTCGTTGCCGACTGCTGGAGAACATCAGCTTGGAGGGACTGGAGCTCTCTGACAACATCCTTCGGTGAGTAAAGAAGACAAGTGGTCTGTTCAAATCTGGTGAAATGTCACACAAATGTTATCAGCCAATTTCAACATTAGTCTTACCTGTTCTGCAGGTCCTTGTCCCAGAACACCGGGCTGGTGAGGCTCAACTTGTGTGGCTGCTCTGGATTCAGTTCCGACTCGCTTAGCGAGATGCTCAAATCCTGCACACGGTAAACCTGGCGCCCTCTCAATTTCTGATGCTTGTTTTGTTGTAATCTTTTAAGCATATTTAAAGTCCTAGATCTAAGTTTTTCTGAAAGGACGCATAATCGCTGTATTTAACAGTTTGAACCGTAATCTGACCATTGGTCAACTAATTCGGACGTTTGTTGTGTTCTCTTTTTCCATTCCTACACCAAGGCTTGTCGAGCTGAACTTGTCGTGGTGCGACTTCGGCGCTGATCACGTGAAGGCTGCTGTGGGCAACTTCCCGCCCAGTATCACCCAGCTCAACTTCAGTGGCTACAGACAGAACCTTACCATGGAAGGTCAGAAAGCCTGGTGAACAGAGCCTCATTTTCATCTGCATGTACGTGTATATGTTTTTCTATACAGTGGTGATGCTGAGATTAACTTATTAGCTTCTTTTCTTTCTTTTTTTTATTTTATAGATTTGACAGACTTGGTCGAGAGATGTCCTAACCTTGTAAACCTGGATTTAAGGTGACGAGTTCATGCCCTGAGGTGGCCTGAAGTGTTGATTCAAATGTTTGCTGTTACTGATGTTATTTCACACAGACGCTGTACATTGTGATAACCAGTCTGTGTTTGTGTTACAGTGACAGTGTTCTGATAACCACCTCCAGTTTCCCGATCCTCCAGCAGCTGAAGTCTCTGAGACATTTAGCATTGAGTCGCTGCTACCAGTTCCACCCTGCCGCCTTAGCGTGAGTGACAAACTCTCCGCTGATAATATGCTTTAACAGCGTCTTCTACGATTTCTCACTTTACTTTGTTGCGCTTGTTTTAGTGATTTTGAGAAGTTTCCTGAGCTACAGACGTTGGAGGTGTACGGGCTGGTCCAGGACACCGACCTTCCAATCCTGTGTAAAGCTTTGCCCCGTCTCCAAATCAACACCCAGCCCTTCTCGGGCGTGGCCCGCCCGACTGAGGCCGCCTGGAGGAATCGCACCATGTGGGGCATGGCCTGTCGCCTGGTGTTCAGGCCCTAGTCATAATGCCTTCCTAACGCTGTCATTAACACGTCATACCATATTTCTGTCAAATGCAGTCACGGTATAGGAGGGGATGTAAGCTATTTTAAAGTGTTTGTGTGTCAGTTGTGTGCACGTGTATTGCATAGAGCCTTACACAACTTGTGCACTGTCACCAATTGTTCTGACTGCTGATGGAGACGTCTGTGTTGTTGTGCTTTTATCAGCACTTTGTTTTGGTTTTGTAATGGCGGGTAGTGGTACAAAGTATCTAGTAATATGGTCAGTAATAGGGTGTGGCCACGGGATGCATGGTAGTGGACATTTCATGCTGGTAAATTGCATTTCTTCACAGTAATGCTACTTGAATACAGTGCAAAGGAATTCCTATGATATTAAGTGTTTTAGAATTGTTTACCTTCATAATGTTGAAGACAGATTGTAGCTATTATGGAAATGCCTGTTTTTTTACTTGATATAATTGTTGTTTTTATTATTTTTAGTTCTGATAATGTATTCTATGATCTGTCCAGTATCTTCCGAACATTCCAAAGACAGATTTGTTAGAAAAATGGTCTGTAGTAAAGACTGCCAAACTCAAAAACAGCATAATTTTTTAAAATTCTGTAGTGTTTTACAAACTGGTTGACAACATTAATTACATACATTAACTACAATTTAATGACTATCAACTGTATAAATCATTTGCCAGTAAGATGTTCATCACAAAGAACTATTGCATGGGTACTCCACTGTAACTGAAGAAATTGGTCCCTCTTGTTGCAAAGTTTAGAATTGCCTTTTGAATGTGTTTATAGACACCAAATTGAAATTGCATTTTAAAGATCCAGATTTACTTCTGCCATTTACTTATTCAATTTATATTTTACACTTTGATTTGTTTAATAACAAATCAATGAAGATTGATTTACAATGTAAAATTAAACTTTTCATCTGATTTACTGGAGGGATAAGTGGCTATGGCATGAACTATTGATCTTTTGTCATTTCTGTGGAAATAATGTAATTTTGTCCATAAATTAGGTTTTATGAAGTATGAGATTGTGCACTACAGTACAGGTTTCTAATGTAAAATAAATGGTAGGTACTAGGAAAGTATCTGAGCCATGTTTGGTCTGGTTCCTGTTCACACATTTGTGGTGAGATGTTTAATGTCAATTATTCATGCATTGACAGATAAGATGTAGTCTTATGTCTAAAATGTAATATTTGCCATTTTTGGTGTACAAATAAATGTTTTATTTAAAGAGTTCTATGATTATGTTGATGATGTGGGTTGACAAATATTTGACAAACTTTGATTTCACACCATTTAATAACCAGACAAATACCTCCAGTGGGGGTTGTTTCATGACCCGGCATCAGAAGGAGCATGTACAGTCATGTCACTTCAGAAGTACAAATACAACAGGCTGTAGCCCTGGCAAAATTCACAACACAATAGGAGTTTACAATTAGACCTTGCCATAATTTCTGAATCATAACTAAAACCATTCCTCTTTACTCAGGAGCATTTTCCAGATATTTTTAGTGTCAAATGATGGACTGGCCAGAGTAGATACTGTTTTTTGAAGAGCAGAACCTTAAGAGGCCTTAAACAGTACAACGCCTTTGGTTTTGATCTTAGTGCATTTCATTTTTCCTACTGTACTGCCACTTTCCAACGCAACTTGTTTGAAGCCAATCAGCTCAAAATACTAGAAAAATATATAAACCAGCCAAATTCAATTCAAAAAAATATTTTGTAATTTGCCCACTAATACCAAAAATATAAACTTCCCTCAACATTCTTTCTAGCAGGAATTGGCACTATTTTGACCTATAACTACTCAAAAACTAAACTATTGATAGTTTCACTATGCTTAAAATCCTCTATTACATTTTTGGAACATGACTTCTGGTAGGAGGTGCATATAAGTGAAAGGAAGCATACTTTCACATGGCAAACTACCTGGGTATTAAAAAGCACTACTCGAGCAGAGTACAAAGTACTTATCACCTAAAAAGGGCACACGTACAGTAATGTAAAAAAAAAAAATAGAAGACCCAGTATTTCAAGTGAACCATTTTCAAGTGAACTTGCTCTTTACTAGACAAAAAAGCAAAATAAAAACTGAAATTTAACTAACACAGCCAACACCAATTCAAGTCAAAAACACAGTTCTGAATATAAATATTGTTCTGTGAAACTCCAAAAAGCTACAAGGGCAGACCTCATTTTGAGGTCACAGGTCCTAATAATACATGAGACCAGCCCCCTCTCCATAATTCCCCTTCCAACTTGATTAGGGCTGGCTGGCCAGTCAGTTTTCCAGGAGAACTGTTCGGAGCTGGTCCTCCTCATTCATGGTGATTGTTGCTATGGCACCGTCATTGAACTCAAAAGAAGTCCCACCGTCCACCACCATGCACGCATCCCAGCATCGCGAGCGCACACACACCCTAAGAAGCAAAATCAAAAATGTCTCAAAGCGGGATCTTGGTACTTGTAACACAGAAAGAAGATGAATGCACACTGTAGAAAGAATTTACCTGTTGGCAAAGCCTCTTTGGCGACTGCTGGAGAATACTCTGTTGACAATGGGCTCTCTGATACTGAAGAACATTCTGCTTTCCTCTGGACCAAACACCAGTGACCGGTTGTATTCATCAGTCACTAACAAAAGACAGACATTGGGCGATTCATTTAGACACATTTTCCTTGAGCATTCTTGAATCCACTAGGATGTGGAGACATCGAAACTTACCCTTCTCAATCAAGTCCTGAGTCACTGGAATTTCAAGACCTGTTTTTGCCTTTCCTGGAGAAATACAGGTAAATGCATGAATAACTTCCATGACCGTATTATCAGTGTAGCATACAGATCATTGTTTGGAATTGCAACTGGAAATTCACACATTTAAAACGATTTGACATACCGATCCATAACACTTCCTCCACAGCTTGTTCAACTAATTTGTTAATATTGTAAGACCTGTAGATGACAACACACAAAATGACTCTCATGAAGAGGACATTCAAGCCATGGAGAACGATAAAAAAAAACACTGCTTTCTATGTAAAATGGCTGGCAAACACCAACATCTTAAACAAGAAATCTTAAATAAACCGCCAAGCACGTGTGTTGAGCGATTGTTGTACCAGGCTTTAGATCCAGTTCCAGTGCAGATGCTGAGACCGGAGCTCTTCTGCTTCTCCCACGGCCCGTCGTCCACAGAGATCTCATAGTAGGAAGCCCTATGGAGCGAGAAGGTGAGATGAGGTTTGAGGGGGTTACACTTCACCCTGTGAGTGACGGACAGAGATCCACCAATGAGGGAGTGCAGGGATCCATGGATAGGGTGACAGAAGTTCGGGTGGGGGGTGGGGGGGGGGTCGGGTAATGAAGGGAAAACAAGCAGAGGCAAGCAGCTAAACCGGCACTCATGATTTATGATGCCTTGGCTTGGTTTGACCAAGGATACCTGGAAGACAGAGATTCACCAATGAAGATCTCATTCAGGCCTCGGACAGGGAGAAGGTAGGGCTTGGATAAGCTGCTGACTTCACCTGTACCAAAGAAACAGCTGAATGAAGAGGAACTGCTCAAAAGAAGGCTTATTGACAAATGAATAACGACGTGATCTAATAGCAGCAGAAAAAATGACAGACCACAGGAGAGGACATGTAAATCATTCATGACAGTTCACAAAAGTTTTTCTTCCCCTCCCAAGGGCCACAGCGACAGACAGACAATGGAAGACGTGAGGTGGACAAAGGCCAAGGGGTCGTACTGCGTTGGGCCTCCATAAGAGTGATGCGGTGAGCCTGGTTATGTTGTTCAAGACTGAGCTGCTGTTCATGCAGGTCCACTGGGGTGGGGTTTATCCCCGTTCCCTCCAGGTGTAGACGGATCCGCTGCCTCCACTGCCACCTGCAGGTTGTAGAGGGAACAACAGACAGGAAGAGAAGGGCATGAATCAGAAAAGGGTCTAGTAAGTGAAATAGTAAAGAGTGGTAGTCAGACAGAAAAACACAGAGGAACGGAAGAGGGCCATGATATAAAAGGCATAACTGTCTCTGGAATCAGAAACGTATGTGTCATAGTACAGAAACACCAGAAGATTTTTGAGTGCAAATTTTTGAGTGCATTCAACACACCTCAGGCACGTTGAAGAGGTCAGAATATTGTATAAATGTAAAAAATGGCTGTGAAAGGAAAACACCCACCTGAACTGACCACGGGAGAGTTTTTGTATAGCCTCTGGAAAGGCATGTGTGTATCGCACAGGAAGACACAGGTGTCCCTCTGATCTGTATACCAAAACAAAAGGTTGTAATATAAGATTTTTTTTATACCATTCTGTAAATAAACATTACATTTCACAACTAAAGTCAACTTACAATCTGCCTCATGCAACCCCACAATTTTATATTCATATATTTTATATATATATTCACCAACCCATTTAGTTGTGAGAACTTACCTTTCAGGGTCTGTATTAACCCCAAGAACTGGTTGGTCTTTATTGAAAACCTTACTGGCGACAAGTAACATAGTCCCATCACCTAACAAAAAGAACAAGAGAGGGTCAGAGCTAATTTCAAGTTTTCTGGAAAACATTTGACCTAATCATCGAACATTCTACAGCATGATTACAATTCAGTGGGAATGGTTTTATACTGTGGGACAGCAACTTAACAATTTTTTGACAACTATTGTCCAGCGCTTCATGGGGGAATACTTACCACCTGCAGAGATAATTGCATCTGCCCATAGCACTGTTTCTTCATCATATTCACCTCTCTTCACCACACGCACCTCAATCCCCTCTTTCCTAGACAGAACAGAGACAAGGTTTAGGGTTATCGGGACACTTTTTCTTTTAAACCATGGCCACTTATATACATCACACCACAACAATATCCTTGTATAAAATCTTACAGTAGACTCTCCACAATGTGTTCCACATTGCGGGTGTGGATGTTGTGTCTCTCTAGAAGCCCAAGGTAGCTGGAGCCTTTCAACGCAAGCTGTAACAAGCACAAAAATGAATTAACTATAACCAAAATCTGGACATATCAACAACGTTCCGATGGTTAGAATTATCATACAACTTTCAACGTTGAAAAGGATTCTGACGTCCTCAGCAAGAAAATTATTGGTCTACAATCACCATAGTGTGAATTGAATGTTCAACTAATGTGTTCTGTTGTCTAGCTGTTCAAGTTGTTTTGCCGTCAAGGATTAACACATCATCAAATAAGTGCCTAAAAGCAAGTATTATTTATATCACACTGTTTTCCATTCACTTAGTCTTACCAGCTGTTTTAGGTCCTCTTCAGATAGCTCTGAAAAGCGATATCTTTGCTGCTCGAATTCATATCTCGTCATCTTTGTCACCACAGCAACTTTAGAGGGTTTGAAACCACTTTCAGCCTGTGATGCAATATGTTGTGCCCCCATCAGGACGTGAGGAAGGCGACTTGAGCTCCTATTCAAAATTGTGAAAGCTCGTTTCCCGAGGTAAAGCAAGTTTGTAAATGAACGGTGAGTCATTACTGCAAATTAAGAAAATCTATAAATAGTTATTTGTTGTTGGTCCCCTTTAATATGGGTCGGTTAATCTTGGTTAGCTTGAGCTTCCTCCCAGGTGTTTGACTTGGGTCCATTCATGCACTATCTAAACTCGTTGAATCCAGATGCTGCGAGACCACTCTCACTGGCTAGCGTAGTTCTGAATTGACAAAGCACGACCTAGCAAGCTTAGCTAGCTATATCAGCTTAAAAACAAATCACCTTAAGTCTAGACAGCAATCTGTTTCACTTACACAATCTGTTAAGGCAACTAACCATGAATGGCAGTTATGGAGCCACGTTTATTTTGTCTGTAACATTTGCCACCTGGGAGCAAGGAAGGTCACGTACGATCTTGTCCAGCTACAGTAGATAGCACGGGCTAGTTGACGATAGTTTCTAATCTGTCAAATTTCAATGCAAAACCGTCTAGCTAGCAAGCCCAATATAGTTCAAAGCATAGCAACAGTTTACAGTCATTACCAACCTATCCAACTAGATACGTTCCTTGCTAGCGACTGCTCTTTCACATATTCAAAGAATAATCGATTAATCCTGCAGAGATTACTTTGGACAAACCTATGTACTACTAGCACTGACTCTAAGCAGCTCTAACAAAAAACGAAAAGAATTAATGTATTGAGACTTAGAAGACTTCTAGAACAACAGTACCCAGCAACACCTCACGACACCATCTTTGAAGCACGTAATGCACGCTCTAGTGATCGAACGCTGATCGTTACGTTATAGTCAGAGTCTGTCAGAGACTGTTCAGAAAGCAAGAGAGCCTACTGATAAACAACAGTTTGGGCTCTAGACCATTTTACACTTAAGTCTCCGACCCGCTCTTACCTCTTCCCCACCTCTTCCCCCCTGCCCTAACTATTGAACTAGTGAGATATCTTGCTCTGGCAAAAAAGCAAACCAGACGCAAAGACTGTAAAAAACAGGGGGCGTGTCGGTAAAAAACAGGGGGCGTACAGAAATGAGTCGGACGTCTCATTTCTGTACGTTCTCTGGCACAACAACGTGCTTTCTATGGGTGGAGCTAGAGCATTGTTGTTTTCCTTTGTCACCTGACAAAAAACATACATGTGACAGTAATATGAATGAAACCTTACCAGTTTAATTACAGAAAAACAGCAGTAGGTAGGCTATTTATTTGGCACACACCGTCCAGTGAGTGGTTTACCTTTGTTTTATTTTTTGTTAGTATCATCAGCTGAGCATCTCTGCAACCAAGTCCAAAAATTATACTAAATTCCAAAGTTGTATTAGAAAATCAGTTTTTATCATTCACAATGAACAGTTCATATAACATATTGATATTATCAGAAACAGATTGATATACAAATCAAAATATAAACTAGATGCTAGTCATGTTTGCTTTTGTCCAGAATTACCCTTTTAAGTTAGTTGCTTGATGACAAAACACAGGGTAAGTTAACTTAAATTCCATTAAACAGGTCAATGTTTCCTCACATTTGCAGTAAATATAGAGGTAGGCAGGAAAATGCATTTAGTACTATAGAGGAAAGGTAAGCGTATCACAGCCTTGTTTATTTCAGTAATGTACTGTATAAATGAAACAGCTAACAGTAAAGCTATTTTGTTTGTTTCACAGTTGGAATAAGAAGATACATTTAATATTTGTAATAAAATAATTTCTTAGCAATTTTCAAATCATTCAGTTGATCTTTAACAGTATTTAAAGCACTTAAAAATATAACAAAACAATGCTTATAATATAAATATATAAGAACAAAACCTTTGGGAATATTACAAAGTTGAATGTGGGTGCCTCAGCCACAAATAGCACTTGCATGAAGATTTTTAATTCATTCATTCGTAATAGAAAGTCAAAAATATTCTTCAATCAGACATTAAATCTACTGTCGGTTCCCTCTGTTGTAATGTGGCAGCGCCACAACAGCTTAAAGTACATCTATAAAATAATCTGTCTACATAAGACATCACAAATATAGCTTCTACATCTATTTTGGCAAAAGGCAATCATGGCAGCGCAGTAGATAAAAGTATTGATTTTCCAGCTATTTCTCATGTTTTGTCCCACTGTTCCATTAGGGTCAGAAGCTCTGTTCAGGCCAGATGGGATGACACTGAAAACTGTGGCATAGATCAGACCAGGATATGACATCATGTCACCAAGAATCCAAACCGGGTTTCCTGTGTACCCAGTCACAAGCCACTGCAAAGGATAGACACAGACAGATTATGAGATTATGTAAGTGAAACATAATTTACCATTTTTTTCCTTTCCGGTAAATGAACAATGAGGAAGTTGGCATGTTGGTTGTTCAGGAGGCTTTCTCATTTCATCTAGATGTCTACCTCCAGGGAAACAACATCTTTTCATGGCCCCAGAGGACATTTCCCAGCACTGTTATGTGATTTATACTGGGGTAGTTGATATGGGGCTATATCAACTACCCCAGTAGTTGATATAGCTTTATCTTTTGGCAATCTTGTTGACATACATGTTCAAGGAGGCTGAAGGAGACGTTGTAGCAAGAAATACCAGATGGATTATTGTTTTAGATAATAGCAAGAAATACTTTTCTTTTCTGCAATCTTCTCTTTTCTTTTTCATAATGATTTAAAATGAATAACCTTTTCCTTTTGGCCTCTGACCTTTAGGAATTTAATCTACCATGATGACGGATCCATCTGGTACTCACATGGGTTTTTTTGTTTATTATACGTAGGTTTTTTTTTTGTCAATCAACGAGACGGTCTGCTAACAGTTCCTATCCTCTTGAATGTGGCCTGAGGATTAGTGACATGTGACAATGTACTAGACATTCACTGGAAGAGGAGATTCCCCTTACTAAAAATATGATATAACCCCACATTCCTTAACACAGGAAAAGCAATGACCTAAACACAGTTGTGTATACATACAACTGTGTGGATGAAAGACTGAGGAATAATCCCAGACAAAGTCATCTTAGAAAACTGCATGTAAGAGTCCATTTTTCTCCCTGTCACTCACTATTCACTCTTACCAGGTCGCAATCGTGTCACTAGCAGCCCCTCTTCTCTTTTCTGCTGTTGTCTCTCCTCTTCCTCTTCCTCATTCTCACTGTTACAGTGTCCATCCCTGGTCCTTCCCCCTGCGGCCTCCGCCTCACTGGCCCGTAGGGCTACCAGTCGGTGGTGAATGGCTACGTAGAGGCGAGCCACATCCCTGGCACTGCCCTGGATGAGGAACACCCGAACAGCCTGAGTCTCCATATCGGTGGCTGTCACCTGGAGGTTACGACGGGCAGGGCGACGCAGGTGTGTGTGTGGCCAGAGCTTAGTGTTGAGGATGACCTTGAGACTGCCCTGGTGCCTCATCACTGTTTTGATCAGAGGAAGGCAGGTGTGAGGCATACAGTATACGATACACCCGGAGGATGAGAGAAATGAAGAAGCAGAGTGACGGGAATTGTCTTCCTCATGATGCTAGGAACGGTTACATTTCACATTAAACTTTCCTGAGGTGGTCTCAATGGGCTAGTTCAGGGGTTTGGCAATGAAGAGTCTTATGAACTCATTGATATCATTTGTATGTCTCTGAGACCAGTTTGATGGAAGTTAAGGGGAGTTTACAGCCTAACCTCTTTGTAGTTATGCTTGTCTTGCTAGAATGGTACAGAAACAAGTTGAGGAAACAATGATCCACTAGTATATCTGACACTGAGGGAGCAGATATAGGCGTACTTTGGCCACATCTTGAATTATCACTAAGAGATAATGCTTTGTCTAATATATGATTTACTTTAAGCCAGATGGTTCATAGCCTTGAGTTATGTTATGACCTCAGCCTAGCAATGGGGGAACAAAAAGACCTAGAAGGATTATAGTCTTGACTAATGTATAGTCTTGACTAATATTTGGGTCTGGTACTAGCACTGAGAGAACCAACAGATAAGGAATGAGCACATAATGGGAAGTTTGGCCTTCAGTCTTTGGAAAATGTTACTGACTCAGTAGGAGAACATGTCTGTCTGTTGGTATCAGACATCACAACGTAATACTAAACCTTTAAAATACAGCGAGGACTCAGCATTTCCACAAACTAAAATTCCTAGCAATGCTGAACTCACCTATCCTGGACTGCAGCTCTCCTTTGGTCCCTGAGGCTAGATCGTTGAGTCGCAGGACACCTCTTCCTCGTTCGCTCCATGACTGAGTTCTCTTTTCCAGGACAAACAGTTTACAGGACAGCTAAAAAAAAATAGGAAGAAGGCTTTTAAAAAGCCATTAAAAAGGCCCTATAACTTCATAAGGCATATTTCTTATTTCAACATAACATGCCCTAACCCAGAGAGATGCCTCCGCCCTAACAACTGGGAAGTGGTGCTGGCCTGCATATTGACCGGGGCGTCCTCAGGACTCATAGAGATGTAGAAACACATTGGGCTTGTTTTGGAGAGATCTTTGGAGAGATGACAGTTTAGTTTTGTATCTTCTCTGCCTCACCTGGACCACATTGCTCTCCTTCTCCTCCCCAGTGAACAGCTGAACCTGCCGGAGCCTGACCACACGCTGCCTCCTACAGGAGGCAGTGTAAGCTGCAGCGGATTCCCTCAGACTGCTCCACCCAGCACCTAATGACACACACGGACATCTGCAGTTCTGAAAGACATCCACTGAGAGGCAGTAAATTGCTTTCAGATACGAGGCGTACGACTGGCCCTCTGGGGTCTTCGTCTGGCCGACCATTGAACCAGCACATAACCTGTGGCCCTCCAGGACTAATGATTTACCTTCATGGCTTGACTCAAAGATAGAGGCTTCTGAATCAGAAGAGCTGCAATCAGAATCTTCACTGCTGGGTGATTTTTGTGGTCTCTATTCGAGGGTGAGAAAGTGACAGTGTTTTTGTACAAGCAATACATTTTTTTAAACACCTTTCAAGTGTGATGACATCATATACAGTCATGGCCAAAAGTTTTAGCACGCTTGTACTTTCTTCAGATAACTCACATTAAAGGTAAGTGGAAACTGACCAAAGTTTTGGTCTCCACAAATGTTTATTTCACTGTTAATTTCATAGAGCTTTTGTTTTGATTCAAAAGCTAATATATCGTTAGAGTTCAGAAAATAAACAGAAATGGCACTGACATATTTATTGACACTCTAGACCCAATATTTTGTAGCATAGCCTTTTGGTTCCTGGATGAGCTTCCTGCAACTCTGTTCTGGCGGTTTGACGCACTCTTCCAATTTCCTCCAGTTCTCCCAGATTTGAAGAGTGCCTACCAACTGCTATTTTCAGATCTCTCCACAGTTTTTCAATAGAATTTACAGTAGATCTGGACTCATTGCAGGCCACCTCACAACAGTCTAGCGTTTTGTTTTAAACCATTCCGGGGTGCTTTTTTTTTTCAAATGTGTGTTTGGATTCAATATCCTGCTGTAAGACTCATGACCTTCGACAGAGACACAGCTTTCTGACACTGGGTTTGATATTGTAGAAAGGATTCCTTTTTTCTATTAAGGTGCTTCAAGAAGGGGCCAATAATATTGTTTGGGCCATCTTTGTGGAATAAGCCAAGATTTAGTCAATTATATGAATTTCTTTGGTGCAAACCGAATGAATACATTTGTGGATACTAAAATATTTTTGAATTTCATCAGTTTTCTAAATTAAGTAGTGCATTATTTGAATAAAGTGCAAAGCTGCCAATAGTTTTAGCCACAACTGTATTTAATAGTCATCCTATGCAAATTACTACTATTTACTTATGTTAGTGGAACTCTTCTGAAAGTCTCCTAAACTCACCAAAACTCTCTCATTCATATTTTCCCCAAATACAAACTGGACTCTGTCTGAGGTGGAACCTTCTCCCTTCATCCTGAGAAGGGTGAACAAGAAGTCAAAAGAAAGTTCAGCAGGTTTCAGAATCACAGCTGTGATTTAAGCCAGGTCTTTAAGCCAGGTCTCTAACCCCACATATCCCTGACAGAGGAAATATAACTCAACACAACCCAGTCAGATTTAAGGCAAGCCAACCCATTCTGGGTCTGGACAGGAAGTTGTCGCAACACCCTATTGAACCAATCTCAGCCATGGGTAATCTCAGCCAGTATATGTATAAAACCACTTCCTTCAGTCCAGTGAAACATTCCTACTTTTATTTTTAAACAGGTGGCCTGCATACCTGAAAACCTGAGGGGATGTCTGGGGATGTAAAACACTCGCAATGGGTGAAGAGTGGTCAGTTGTGATGCTGCAGCAATCATCTGAGTTGTCATTGCTCACCTGTAGGAAAAAATTAAATGCAAAACTTATTATTATATTATTTTACAGTCCTATTGTATTTCTGATAAATTACAGTAATGGCCACTTGAGCCCAAAAGTCTACTTAACTCTTGTATCAACGGAAAAAAGAAATAATAACATTGTGTCAGGATGTGGCAAGTTTGGGAGTAGAAAGAATGCTATTTAGTAATAACAGTGTGGTATTCTGAGACCAATTCAAACCGGTTTTGGGGTTTGAATACCCTCAGGCAATGACACAACCACAGCTGAAGTCAGACTGAAGTCCTTAAATATTTTAAAGCTCATAAAGTATTCACTGTCTCCGAATGTTTTACCCAAAAGACACTTCTCATTTCACTCCGAATTCAGGCCTTTCGGGACAATAGCTGCTTGTTCACAGGGACCAGCCCAGGAGGACAGAGCCATGATCCTAACAGCAGGGTGTGAGACGAGAGCGAGAAGGAGAAGGGAACTGCGGAATACCTCAGACTGGTGTGGCTGTGACGACACGTTCCAAGGCTCAGGGCAGACGAGACGTGCAGGCTGAAGTAATGACCGTCTCACCCTGTTCAGAGGGGACACTGCACAGAGCCAGGAAGGGAGGGAGAGGAGAGTGAGAAGCACAGTAAAGATAGACTTACTATCAGATGGATGAACTAACAGTCATTCAGAGAACTGGAGGTCCTACTAGTTCAGGACACTAAAATCTAAACATAAAACCAGGTATTAAAGCCTATAAACCTGTGTTTGGTGAAATGCTGTTCCGGTTGCACAGATTTGAAGGCATGAAGATATTCGATCTTGAGACTAGGAGAGAGGGGAGAGGAGATCTGTTCAGAAAAGGTTTACAAACAAAGGCATGTATATTACATAGGGAAAGCCTAAACTTGTCAAAGTGACAGCCACGACTTCAGCACTTGACAGCGTACATGAGAGCCAACAGCCATCAGTGAGGTTTCATGGTGGTGATTTGTGAGGAGCAGGTGAAGCCTGCAATGACACCGAAACTGAACAAGGGAAAGAGATACTAGGGGCTGCTGGGAAATGGCTGCCGAGTACTGCCTGCTGGGAATGTGAGGCCCCTGACAGGGATGGTGTGACTGGACCTACAGCAAATACTGCCACTGAACACAGACGGAATACCCATCAAGACCGTACGATGATGAAGCATTGCTTCTTTTTTAAAAGATAAGATCATTCATCCTAATAAGATATATCAAGGCGGGTCAAGGAATAAAGGTATTACTTGTTTTCTGAGAGATTGTATGGCACAGAGGACATTTTAGAGAGGAAAGACAACAGGATCCACGTGATAGAGGGAGGATACTGTTTACCTGGAAGAGGCGGGGGAAAAGAGAGGGAACCTGATCGCACTCGTCTACCGCTGTCACAGGAGCCTATCGGAGACACCGGAAGAAATGAGAGTGGTCATGTTAGCCAGCGGCAGGCGTTGCGTCTACAGGAACATGACATGCAAAACACTGACAGGTGGAATAACCACACTGTCATCACAGACCAATCATTCTAGAAACTCCCAATTTCATCACAATACAGGGTTTGAAAGACTTCCTTCATTATTTCCTTCATTATCAGGGTGTGTATGTATTATTCCTTACATAAATAATGAAAAAAACAAAACAATTTAAAGATCAAGATAAAGTATTAAGGCCATGGACATTGTACACTCACCCTTCCTGTTTCTGTTGTTGGGATTCGGGTAGGTGAACGATCTGACTCGTTTGTTTGAACTGATTCCAACAACTATTTGAAGAAGAGGAAAAAGAGGAATAACCCAGTTTAGTATTTGCATGTAGAAAATGACAATGTAATCATCCTGTTATGACATGCAGCGGCTGTGGCAAGTAACAACACTCACCTGAGTTCTCCTCCCATCTCTCGGCTCTTCTCTGTCAACAGAAACATGATTTCAGTTTATACCACGTTTCTGAGTGACCACCATCCTCTGTAAACACAACCAACCATCCTCTGTACACACAACCAACCATCCTCTGTACACACAACCAACCATCCTCTGTACACACAACCAACCATCCTCTGTACACACAACCAACCATCCTCTGTACACACAACCAACCATCCTCTGTACACACAACCAACCATCCTCTGTACACACAACCAACCATCCTCTGTACACACAACCCACCA
>JACXGI010005216.1:0-15447 GCA_016801175.1 Esox masquinongy | reverse complement strand
CACACAACCAACCATCCTCTGTACACACAACCCATTATGAGGATATATAGGTTACCTTCATGGTTGCAGAGTTCTTTTGGAAGATGAACATCGGTGGGGCAAGAACTGTTTTTTCTGGGGGGGAACAAAACCATCAGTAGCACAGTTATTAGAATTCCTGTTGTTGCAGTTTGACTAAATGACTAAAGTCCTCTATTTCCTTTCATTTTAAACGTAAACATTTTAAACCACAACATTTACACACCTATTGTTGATGTAGCCATAAATTGTCCCCTTTTCTGGTGACCTTAGTTAACCTAATTAACACCAACCCTTCTCTGTCCGCAGATCAGCTCACCGAGTATTTTATCATGTTATTTTTTCTATTTGCAACTCCTCCGTCAAATCTTCTGTGGTGTCACACCAGGGCCTTGAACCTCCCTAGCTGTGTAATATCTGCCGATATTCTGAAGAGACACACATACTTTATCATGTACTTATTATTATGTTTAAGGCCTATAGCACTATATATTATTATTATGTATATTCACATGTATTGTGAGTCATTACATATATTTACATGTACTGTGTATTATAACCCATATTAACATGTTTATTATTATCTATAACTGTATTGGGCTGTGTTGTGGTCTGCTTGGACCCCAAGGAAGAGTACCCGCTGCCCAATTGTAAATACTGTCTCCAAAATAAACATTTAACTCAAGAATACGACAGCATTTCATATTGACTGACTCTGGTCATTTCTTTCCATTTTCCACAAGCTAATCTGACCTCAACCGTAACTGAGTTAAAAAGCCTATACTGAAACAGAAATAGGATAAGCGTTTTCTTAACGTTGTCATTGCAACCACAAAGACGTAACCACTGAAATGGTAAAAACAGCACACGCTGTTCCACCAGTCATCTAAACTGCCAAGCTAGGAGAATAAACATCAATTAACCCTTCACACACACAGCCAGCTAAACAACCTGTTACCAAAGATCCACTGATGCACTGATGCAGCCAAGAACCTGAAATGTCACAGCGGCAAAATAAATCGGCACAAGGGCCCAAAGAGTGATGTTCTATAGGCTCGCCCGCAGTCCTGGAGATGTCAATCATCAATCCTCCCCAATGTTTCATCTTAATGAATGGAGGCTTAGACACCCAAGGCCTCTTATGTCAGACACCCAAGGGGGGCTCTGGGAGCTGGGGACAGGTCCGCCGTGGCAGGGATGAGTGATGGGACAGCAGTGGGTGTGCTGCCCAGCTAGGCAGAAGATGCCAAGGCTTGGCTCTGGGTCCGACTAACTGAGACCGGTCCAGACCTGTATGGAGGATATAAATACCCGGGGACTGTCACTGACCTGACCTAATTCTATCAACTGTACTTGGAGCCACTGAGTAATGGCTTGTGGTGTGCTAATTCACACGTTGAGCACTGTGGCTCTCTGTGCTGCCCGGGCTTACTCTGGGCACGGGGGGTCATGATGTTCACACTTCATGGCCGGTGACTGATGATCACTTGGAGTAGCCCCAGGCATACTGTGCAATGACTACTGATCATCCAGATGCAAAATAATAGTGTGGGCCGTTCACTGCGGGCCAGAATGGTGGACGCATCTTAAGCCTAGTCCCGGGCTGAACTGACAGTCTCCATTGAGCTGGATTTCTGTAGTCCACGACTGGGTTTAATGTGTCCACGAAAGTGTGATGTGCATTGACGTTTGCCGCCGAAACGTGTTTTGCATCTTGGCATTTCTGCTGCTGCTCAGCTTTCCTTGAAAGCCAGGAGGTGCAGTAATGTGTCAGTGAAAACTCTTTCGGCCACAAGCCCCAGTAATCCCGTCTGTGACCTCCCGGGGAAGTTAGATCCCACACAACCTATTACTAACCCCTGTCCAACTCTGAGGACTTAACGAGTAGACAGAGATGGAATGACAGTTTACATTACACTCCAAGTAGTGCCAGAGAAGAGTGATTACTACTCTTAATAAATACTAAAATAACAGCATGTACAGGTGATCATCAGTGTCTAAAGATGACTGGTGTTTTTGCTGTCACATCTTGCTACACTGTCTGTCCTCTTTACCGTAGAGTTTGGTCAGCCCAGTCAACTCAGTTATGTTGTTACACCCATCGCATCTCCCCCATATTGACTCTTCTTCTTTCACCCACCCTCCTCTCACTCCCCCCTCTTTCTGCACTCCTCTCTGCAGACACGCTGTCACTTACAATTTAGGGTTATCATAGGTCTGTGTCCAGAGGTCAGCCTTGTACAGAGGTCAACCAGCTCATACAGAGGTCAGGCAGCTCATACAGAGGTCAGGCAGCTCATACAGAGGTCAGGCAGCTCATACAGAGGTCAGGCAGCTCTTATAGAGGTCAGGCAGCTCATACAGAGGTCAGGCAGCTCTTTACAGAGGTCAGGCAGCTCATACAGAGGTCAGGCAGCTCATACAGAGATCAGGCAGCTCATACAGAGGTCAGGCAGCTCATACAGAGATCAGGCAGCTCATACAGAGGTCAGGCAGCTCTTACAGAGGTCAGGCAGCTCATACAGAGGTCAGGCAGCTCTTACAAAGGTCATGAGAAATTCCACTGACGTAATAAGACTATTTGGCTCCCTGCCTCATGCATCATGACTTTGGTTCTGACCAACTGCTTTCTTACCACACTCTCCCCTGTCTTACCTCCATATCCATCCAATAAAACATATGACTACTTAAAAAAATCTACAAAGTATAATATGCAAATTCCCTCCGGCATCAGAGAGTAGGTATGGAAGTCTTTATGACAGCCATTCACATCACAGATCACAGTTTATGGGTTTAAACAAATCTCTTTATTTGTTCTTTCAGTATTCAACAAATCTATAACTGTCTTCATTTCATCAGAAACAAACAAAAAAACATTAAGCAAAGCCGCTTGGGGCTTAAAAGGACATTAGAAAATCCCTGGAATATTATCAGAGTTCTGTCTATGTGTTAATGACCTAACTGAATCCTTTATCTAATTCTGGTTTGCAACAACACCCCATAACTCAGAGCAGTTCCCGTGGGGATCGACTGTAAACAGAGTTGCAAAGCACAATGCTTTGTTCATCCTCACTGCAGGAGTGAATTATGCATCCTTCTTAAAACCTCTCGAAGAGAATGAATACATCCATCACGATATCAAACCAAGACAGAGCTGTCCTCTGATAAAACAGTTTAGCCTCCTAACAGTGATGGATGTCGGTGTGTGTGTTTGTGTGTGCTGATTCATCATGGACTATTAGAGATGGCTGAGTCATGTAGCCTGTGTGCTGAGCTCTCTCGCTGTTCTCCCTCTCTCTCTCCCTCTCTCTCTCTCTCTCTCTCTCTCTCTCTCTCTCTCTCTTGCTCTGCCCCTCTCTCTGTCACACCGTCTATCATCCAAGCCTGTGATGACATGAAAAAGCCAACAGCAACACGCCAGGCACACATGCACAGTTACACATACGTCTGAACCCAAAGCTAATCCACCCCACATTACTGCAGAACACGCACAGCTATATTGTCGATATGTATGTATAGGCCTACACATAGCAAATGCATGTATGACCTTTCAGTACTGGCTCACAGTTAAATCATGCAGATCTTATGAGGAAGGAACAACTGAGTAGTCTTTGTTGTGTACCGCTTTATCTGTCTTTCTACAGCAGGGGTTTATACAGTACTTTATCTATGTCTTTCTACAGCAGGGGCTTATACAGTACTTTATCTATGTCTTTCTACAGCAGGGGCTTATACACTACTTTATCTATGTCTTTCTACAGCAGGGATCTATACAGTACTTTATCTATGTCTTTCTACAGCAGGGGTTTATACACTACTTTATCTATGTCTTTCTACAGCAGGGGTTTATACAGTACTAAAACAAAGTTATTTTCAGTGTCGACTTTCCATGGTAATACATTTATTTGGTTAGCATCTGTTTTCTGTCCAGATTTTGAATAAGGTATAACTGTTTGATGTTCCATGGGTTCAGGTTTTGGAAGGTATTAGAGACTGTCAGGGCCTGAACTGTTTGTTACAGTTGTTTTGTACTCTGTCCTGGGCAAGGGATAACTGAATGTGCCTATAAAGACGCTGTGTGCTTCTCTTTTGGCAGAAACTGAATACGCCATAACCACCCCTGCCAGCGGTGGCAGGCCTCCACAAACCTCTGCACTGAGAAAGAGCCCAAGACTATTACTCATGGAAACGCATGCATGCATGAAAGCACACATGAACGCATACATACACACTCGCGCGCATGCACACACACACACGCATACACACAAATATGCACACACACTAACGTGCACACACATTCTCCCAACTTTCCATGTCTCAGTTCGGAGTTGGAGTGCAAGGGACACCCCGCCCCCCAAGCCACCTCAGACTGGGCTACTCTGGACTCAACCAGAATGCCACCCCTGGCTAGGCGGCGTTACAGGGGCAGAGGGCCAGGAAAAACAACCAGTGACACAAGCAGCAGCTGCCCACACATCACTCACCCCGGGGGAACAATGCTGTGCCCCCGGCACCCCACACCGAGCCCCCGTCCTCCCCGTAACTCTGCCTTGCCCCCATCGGCCGCCCTATTAGAGCATACCCACCGTCACGTGGCCGATATGAAGAGGGCCTCTGTTCCTACATACACTGACTGGCCGCGGGCCCAAGTGGGCTTTTGGCGGTTACAGTAACCGTTCCCAGATCGTCCAACAACACAACAATAGCTCAGTATTGCAGCACATCTGGGCTTCATTTAGGGTGCGGGGATTACACAAGGACAACCCAAACTGAAAGGCCACAGAACAGAATTCATGACCGGCGTACAGCTGCGTCCCAGCCTAATGGTCTGGCAGATGGCTGCAGACATTGAATATAACAAAGAAGCATTTCTAACGCGCCTAAGGACACAAATACAGTTTTAGAGAAAAGGTTTGGGTTGTAGCTAATGTCGAACAGGAAATGCCACACAAAAAGCATTTCACCATTGGCGCCCCATATTCCAACCAAGCCCCCCCCCCCCGGGGGGGGGCGATCTGACTCCCAGGTCCATAAACCAGACTGGGCCTCTATTACAGGGAGTGGTGTTATACCACATAGAATTGTGAAGCTACTTACAACCTCCAAGTATGGGCAAAGGCATATCTACTCTGAACTAGCTGTCAGACTATCATTAATCATTGGTCATATTTTCGTTAACTCTGCAGCTTGAGATGAAAACAGACATTTACTCAAACAGTAGGGGGAAATAACATTTGAGCACTTTATTTTCCTGGGAATACCAATGAACATTCTTAGTTTAATGATAAATGATGTTGCTAATCTTCTATAATTTAGTTACTTTTAGACAACCTCTTCCTCTGGCTCAAAATAATTTCAGCCTGCTTGTTTTCCTCTCAACAGCAAACAGCTGGGCCAAAAATCATTAATGAAAATACAGGTAATGACCTAGCATTCCTGACCTCAGTGAGATCATCTACAACCAGCTCGGTCTTGTTGAGACCCTGTGAAACCCATCCATCTCCTCTGCTTCTCTGGTCAATGTTTTTCTCACCTACCCGGTAACAGAATCATCTATGTTAGTATGTTTCATCTCTTAGCTAGAAACATGAACAGGCTTATGATGGAAGGTCTGAAAATGGAGGAGAGTGTCTATATAGGCCAGAGGGAAATGGATTTTAAAGGAGGGAGGGGAACTTGAGAAAGAGCCTAGTCATTGGGTATGACTGGAGCTAGTTAGTTTGGTAGCTTGGTAGGGAAAACTGGAATTAGCTAGCCTGATCTGGTCCTTGTTTTCATTTCCAAGTGGATTCTGAAACCTCTCCTTCTGACCGGAGATCTAGGATGTAATATCTGTCCAAAACATGTTGTAATGGAAACAGTAAAGATTTAGAAACAAAAAATAAATTATCGGGGAAAAAAACGATTCAGTTCCCTGTTTGATTCCATTTGGTTCTGTTTTAGTCATATGGCTGTCACTCTTTTTTATAGTAACTACAGTACTTTACAATTACAATTTGTTTTATTACAGAGGAAGGAAAGGGCATGAATCAGCCAAGTTGAAGCTAGTGATGATAAGGAGTACATGAAGATTTGAGAACCAGATTTAACTTTTAGCAATAACACCAGTGTTAACATCCTTATACTTACTACACATGCACTGGAATATATAGTGACCACAGAAGGTCCCATTTAATGTCCCATCCAAAAGACGGCACCCTACGCAAGGGAACGTCCACTTCATTGCCATAGAATGTCAACTCATCCCTCACTTAGACATGGATGTGTGAATGTTTACGGACTTGGTTGAAAAGCGTCAACAAGACGCGAGATGTAGGCCCACAAAGATCCAAACTACAACAATATACTATCAGTTAATTTACTGAGAACCACGCGTTCATCCTGTTGCATCAATTCCCAGGACATTGTGCCAAGTGTTTCCCTTCCAGCCATAGAGTGTGAGGTAACTGGGATGACTACTCTAAAAAGCATCTATGCTGCAGAGTGGTGTGGAAGCACTCATCAGAAATATAATGTCAGTGCTGATTGATGAGCTGTACATATCAGTCACCTCTACAGGCCTGAGGTATGAACCTGACCAGAGACCACGGAGATTGTGTCCGTGCTTTTGTGCACTGCATGGGCTCTATAAAGGTCCCTTTACGGAACTATGAAGAACCTAGATATTTTAAATCAGGGTTATGGTGTGAGCCCAATATGAATAAAATGAATAAATACGGATGTCACAAAATCAAAGCGGAAACAAATCATATTTCCATGCGACACCGTAAAACAGTTCTGTTTGAATGAGTTTCATTATTGCAGTATTATGGCAAGGAAACAGAATTTTGAGCATCTTATTGGGAGTCAACATGGAAAATATCAATAATGTAAGGCATTATGGCAATAAAAACAAACCCTCATTATATTCAAGTATAAAAATGTATTCAAGATCATTTACTAGCATTTAAGACGTGGAAGCGTCTTGAAAAAGGTGAAACGCAGTGACAAACTTACCCTTCAACCATCCCGCCTGGGCGCATCCTCCATCACCCAAGAGCTTCCCCCGCGAGGTATTCCCTGTCGGCGATCTGCAAGGGACAGCTCCTCCTGCTCCACACACATTCTCGGTCGGCTCCGCCGTACCAGGAAGCTTTGCATGGAAGTCCGAAACAGGCATCATTAAAGGATACCCTGATGTATCTTCGCTCGGGGAAAGATTCCCTCTCATTCCTCCGATACGAAGCTGTGATAAACTAGTGAAATAAACACAACCCAAAAGAGAGGACAATAATCCAGATAATCGTGTTTTGCTCTGTTGCTGTCAAAAGCTTGATTCTCTGGATTTGTTTATTCTCACACTCGAGTCAGCTGTCTGTCACGTAGCCTTTGCTGTAAGTGGTTGAATGGACGTTTACTACGAAGCGGGCGCCACAATGTGGGCGTCTGGGTTGTGGCTGCTTGAAAAATGTGGGCGGGGTAAGGCTTGAGTGACACAATTATCCAGAGCACCGCGTTCAGTCACTGACTGTACAGCGATGATGACACTTTTTTATGGCATTGAAAAACTAAACCGATAGAAAAATAATATATATTCTGAGCTACCAATCAATCAATCACATTTATTTTATAAAGCCCTTATTACATCAGCTGTTGTCACTAAGTGCTTTTACAGATTCCCATCCTGAAAGCCCAGGCAGTAAAACTTTGGTTCCAAAAGTTCAACTGTAGATGATCGAAAACTATCAGTTAACATTTCCACAATTTACAAACCCTAACCTTAACCTTTATTCTAAACATATCCCCAACTGTAACCTTACCAAGCAGTAGCTCAACAACAGGAGTGTATTGTAGTGCGACTATCTCCAGTGAATCTCTCTGGTAATAAATAAAGGTAATAAATAGTAGGTAATACAAATAAACAAAATCTGCCATAAAACTAAATTAATCTATCCAGATATATAAAATAATAGTCTAGAATGAGTTTAAATCCAGTGGCTGAATGGGTTACAACATACTGAGTATCAAGACCTACTGTAATTGAGTTGTAAGCAGCTCTGTGAACTGTTGCAAGGCAGTTGAACTACCTCAAAGTGGTTTCGTAAGATGCGTTATTGTGGCTTGGGCAATTGCAATATGCTTGACTTGAACTTTGAGTTCTACTAATGAAAGATGACTCAAGAGTGAGCTTGTATTCAATTGTTGATAAATTCTTGGCCCAAATCACAAAGGAAAGCATCCAGTCTGAGCATAATAATTTGAAAGACATATTTTCAATTTCTTTTTAACGACCTGGGGTACTAGGGAAGATATAAGTGAGAGCTACTTATTTGCCACTTAATTTCTGAGTAGCCTTTGTCTTACCACGGTCCTCAGCTTAGAATATGTTCCCACAGTAGCTGCGCTTATTTATTATTGACCCGACTGTATGTGATGACAAATTTGATTCACAGAATAAGTAGATTCATAATAAGACTTATTACACAAATTATTTTGAAGCAGTCTGTCTTGCCTTCATCCTAACTTGGTGTTGTCTGTGAAGTGTCACCCGGTGATAGTCCAGTGCTCATAGCTATTAATAACCAGGAGAGGAGAGGGCCGGTGACTCATTCTCACGTTTGAAGCGTTGGCTGTCTGCCGTCTATAGGCTACAAGTCTCTGTTTCATTAACCAATATGAGCTACGATGCAGCATGGGCTTAAGTCTTAGCATGCCTTTCTGAACATATGAGCTCTGTCATTCAGAACGGTTGCGACCACAGAAGGAAATCTATACGAAACGCTAAATACCTCAACAACGTTCTTTGACAAGGTGTCCCGATGGATTACAGGCACGTATCAAAATGCAAAGCAGCATTCGGACACAGCTGGTGCCTGCTTGTTTGTCACGTGAGATTTCCAACTGGTGACCGCGATGCATGATGACACAGGGACAGCCTTTGAGTGAAGGGTGCAGGACTGGAACAGGCTGGTTTTTGGAGCATGCTCAGTAGGAGCGGGAGGAATTTTCCACTGTTTGTGTGCGGGCAGCGGCCGTGGAGGGCTCCAAAGGCTCTCTGCTCAGGGAGGCTATCTGTGTGCATGTTGTGCTTGTTATTGCATGTGACTAAGCACTGATGTTGATGTTGTGTATACATTGGTATAACGTATGTGCTTTCTGTGTTTTTCATCTTTTTCACTAACATAAAAAGATGATACTTTTTATGTTAGTGAGGTTGTACAAATATATACAGTGTCTTTCTTTAGTGTTTTTATTTATATGTGTAATGCAGGTTTCTCTCTCTCTCTCTCACACACATGCACACACACACACACACACACACACACACACACTTGTCCATGTTCCCTATACAGGCCTACCCTAGTTCTAACTGTAATCTCAATATCATAAACTTAATGCCAAAATGTAACCTGGCCCTTGCAGCTAACCCTAAATCTAAAACTAACTGGTAATGCTTAAACCTAAAAGTAATTCCAATTCAAACACTATATTAAATTCTAAATTCTTCCCTCAACCTAACATTACAGCTAGAATAGTATTTTTTCTTTTGGAGACTTGCCAAAAAACTTGTGGGGATCAGTTTTCAAGTTTTAATATCTTTGTGCGGATTTTTAATCCTTACACATATACATAGACCTGGATCATAATCTCTCTCTCTCTCTCTCTCTCTCTCTCTCTCTCTCTGACCTTAGCACAGAGGTCTCTATCTTTACAAGACTACAGCTGGGTGAGAGGTCCATGCAGTGTTAATGATCTGGTCTGACCAGAGTCATTATAAGCCATAAATCAGAGGTCACTGAACCTTCTACCTCAAAAGTATGTTCTACAATTACATCATCATTTTACGGTACTGAAAGGGAATTCAGTCATGGTGGTGTTTAAAATGTGTACAGTATATAAATGATGTATTATAAATACATTTGTGTTTACTGAGACCTATTCCTGTATCATGGTATGACTTATAGCTTCAAAGTCTTATATCCTGGTAGCACACTAGTGGCTTAAAACCTTAATAGAGTTATATTCTAATAGCACACTAGTGGCTTAAAGTCGTGTGTTATCTTATTTTTGGGTTATTACCTTATTTGCCTATACATACAGAATATAATAACTTTATGACTATTGCAACTTTAATATACCTGTATGCAATGAGGGTGGTAACTGAGAACACTACATTAGGAGAAAAACTGAGTGACTCATAAGTCTGTGCACCTGGGATTGGATGAGAGTGTGAATACAAGACAAAATCATACGGATACTGCCAACTGGAAAACATCTGGAACTCTGAGATAATACACAGCCATCTATTGGTCAAAAGTAATCTTCAAGATGCATTCTGGGATTTCTGGACACTGCTGTAAAAGTGGAGCTGTTGAGCCGGAATGGGTCCCTGAAAATTGCATGTCATTTATGTGCCAATTATTGGGGTATTATAGTCATTGTATTTTGCACAAAAAAAACATATTACACATCCAAGCTAAAATGCATCTTAATATCCAGACTTTTTACTTTCTTGTGCTAATTTTGCATAGCTATTAAATGATTATAATTTATTAGCAATGCTAATAATAAATGGTTATAATGAATGTAATTCACAACAAATTGCTAAGCTAAAGAACATCAACATGATTTAAACAGTCTCTATTGTAGGAACTCGCAACCAAATAAAATATCAAATATAATGTATATAAACATGATATTAAGGAACTCAAACTTGTAAATTCTCCCAGTTTTTTAATTGGCTCTTACACTGTTGCACAAGTCTCCTCATCCACCACATGGTGACACTGATGTCATGCTGGATAATCAAGGCATTCCAAATCACCTGTCTGACAGGATTTAGGTCACATGGTGACACTGATGTCATGCTGGATAATCAAGGCATTCCAAATCACCTGTCTGACAGGATTTAGGTCACGCGTCAATCTTTCAATATAAGCTCAGACAGGTTCATTATTCCTTTAGCAGGCACTTCAAACAACTAAAAACTCCTCTAAGAACGGACGAATTCGTCCTTGATACAATGAAAGATGGTTGTTACTACACAGTTATAGGAATATAATAAATACGTTTTTCAACCTGCGTGTGTGCATTATCTGCCAGGTGTTCTTGGAGTTATAACAGTAAATAACACTGTTGGTATGAAGACACATTCAGTCATTTTAAAAAATGCACCGCTCGAAAATTGTATTTTATTTTACATAATCAGATAAATTAATATCTGAGCTAAATTCCAACTACATTCATTGATATAGATAACCCAATTTCTTTATGCAGAAAAAGTTAGTACACCCCTATCTTAACACATAAAATTAGAATAAAGAGCAACGAAACCAGTGCAAATAATTTGAAAATCATTAGAGAGTAATTTGGGAGGGTATAGCCTTTCATAAAGATAAGAAATATGGTCTGGTTTGGTTTTAATAATATGGGTGTGTGGTAACACATCATGTCAGGCCCTCAAAAGAAAGATTATTGATGCCCCTTAATTTGGGAGGGGTTACAAACAATTTCAAATATGTTATTCAACAGTCTGACAATTTATCTACCAATGGAGAAAATTACAGACCACTGCCAATCCACATAGAAAAGGTCGCCCCACCAAAATCAGGACAAGAGCTGACAGAAAGATACTCATAGAAGTCCCTAGGATAATGCCAAGCATCCACATGCCTTTCTTGCCATGATCAGTATCAGGACAAAGTGCATGAGTCAACTGTCAGAAAGCAACTGCACATGGGAGGTCAGGAAGGAAGAAGCCACTGCTGTCAAAAAAATAATATCAAAACATGACTGGCGTTTCCAAGACAACACCTAAGTAAAGACCAAAACTACTACAACAGTGTGTTCTGGATTGATGAGTGAAAAATGCAATTGTTTGGCAGCAATGCCAAATATCATGTTTGGTGGAAACAGAACAGAAGAACTTAATACCAACTGTAAAGCATGGAGGCAGTGGCATTATGGGTCTGCTTTGTTGCCTTGGGTTGGGCCAACTTGCCATTGTTAGATTAAGCATAAATATCATATTGTACCAGGACTGTTAATATCTGTCAAAAAGCTGAAGATCAACCATAAAAAGCTGAAGATCAACCGAACATGGAGCTTGCATCAGGAACATTTTCCAAAACACATAAGCAGGGCTTTAAGAGAATGTCTCAAAAAGAACAAATTGAGGGTTACTGAATGGTGGAGCCTAATAGACAGCTACAAGAAACTGCTACATTGAATTTTTTTCAGACAAAAGGGGCAACACCAGATATTGAATCTATTTACTTTTTTAACACTATTAAATTGCATTATTGTTGATTTTTGATGAATTAATGATTGTAAAATGTAATCTTTCAGTGTCATTTGTGAAATTAGGTTACATTTATGTGTCAAAAGGGAAGATTACAGATCCATATATCCAAATACAAGACAAGTTTTTGTTTTCTACCTAATAAATCACCATCTTACACCAAAGAAATCCTTGCACAGATGACTTCCTTGCCTTTCGACAAAATAAAATGAACATTAAATGAACATTGCGATGTGTTATTGATGTGCTCATGACTGGAAGAGCTGTATAGGTGAGCTCACATGAGTGTGGTGTATGTACAGCTCAGAACAGTCTCTGGACTTCTATTCTGAAATCATTCTTCCCGTCTCCCTGTATATATACAGCTGTGCTCATAAGTTTGCATACCCTGGCAGAAATTGTGAAATTTTGACACTGATTTTGAAAATATGACTGATCAGGCAAAAAAATATTTATAAATAATATTTTTTTTAAGGATGGTTATCATATGAAGCCATTTATTATTACATAGTTGTTTGGCTCTTTTTAAATCATAATGATAAACAGAAATCACCCAAATGGCCCGGATCAAAAATTTACATACCCTTGAATGTTTGGCCTCGTTACAGACACGCACAGGTGAAAATGACAATTAAAGGTGAGTTTCCCACACCTGTGTCTTTTTAAATTGCATTTAGTGTCTGTGTATAAATAGTCAATGAGTTTGTTAGCTGTCACATGGATGCACTGAGGAGGCTAGATACTGAGCCATGGGGAGCAGAAAAGAACTCTCAAAAGTAACAAGTAAATGGAACTTTATAAAGATGGAAAAGGATATAAAAACATATCCAAAGCCTTGCAAATGCCGGTCAGTACTGTTCAATCACTTAAGAAGTGGAAAATTCAGGAATCTCTTGATACCAAGCCAAGGTCAGGTAGACCAAGAAAGATTTCAGCCAAGACTGCCAGAAGAATTGTTCGGGATACAAAGAAAAACCCACAGGTAACCTCAGGAGAAATACAGGCTGCTCTGGAAAAGACGGTGTGGTTGTTTCAAGGAGGACAATACGACAACACGAACAGAAATGAGCTGCGTGGACGAGTTGCCAGAAAGAAGCCCTTACTGTGCCAATGCCACAAAAAAGCATGGTTACAATATGCCCGACAACACCTCGACACGCCTCACAGCTTCTGGCACACTGTAATTTGGAGTGACGAGACCAAAATAGAGCTTTATGGTCACAACCATAAGCGCTAGGTTTAGAGAGGTGTCAACAAGGCCTATAGTGAACAGAATACCATCCCCACTGTGAAGCATGGTGGTAGCTCACTGATGTTTTGGGGGTGTGTGAGCTCTAAAGGCACAGGGAATCTTGATGGCAAGATGAATGCAGCATGTTATCAGAAAATACTGGCAGACAATTTGCATTCTTCTGCAAAAAAGCTGCACATGGGACACTTGGGCTTTCCAGCACGACAGTGACCCTGAGCAAAAGGCCAAGTTGACCCTCCAATGGTTACAGCAGAAAAAGGTGAAGGTTCTGGAGTGGCCATGACAGTCTTCTGACCTTAATATCATCGAGCCACCCTGGGGAGATCTCAAACGTGCGGTTCATGCAAGACGACCAAAGACTTTGTATGACCTGGAGGCATTTGGCCAAGACAAATGGGCAACTGTTACGAACCCTGTGGCTCTAGCAGTCTAGGGTGGATGGTACAGAGACCTGTGACATAAAACTCATGCAAATTAGTGTAGTGTAAAGGCACAGTGAGGACAAACGACACAGACAACCAAAGCTACCGTCAAACATAAAACGTTTATTATAAGCACACTGTAAAGGGGTTAGGGAAAAGGGGCTGAGCTGGACCCAAGAAATGAAATATGGCAAACACCCCTAAACTGAACTTGCCTGCCTCAAGAACCGCCTAGCTAACCACTAACCAATACAAAAATACAGAGGGTGGTCCGCTCAGTTCTAACTAGTGTTTTTAGACAAAGTTTTCCTACGGGTTGTGTATGCCCAAGGGCGACTTGCTAAAAAAAACCTTTTCCCAGGGACACAGGGATAAACAAAGCACACAGGTTGAACAAGGACTAACCAGCAAACAGCAAACAATTGACTAGACAACACCAAAGAAAACACCACAGCAATACATACTCACATGAAACAGGACAAAGTGAGATGTATGTGCTAAACTAAGTGACGTATGAATGAACAAAGTGTCTGTCTATCAAAAGGGTATGTATCTCAAGAGTGTCTATGTCCATGTGGGGTAAAGCAAAAGAGTCTCTCTGGGAGAACCAACTGACTGGGTTTTTAAACCAGGGATGTGTGATGTGATTGAGTAAAGGATAAAAGGAACAGGTAGTGCAATTAGGATGGGTGTCCACTGATTGGTCCACCTCAGCAGTCAGGCGATGCAATCATGACTGCCAGGTGGGAAACACCAACGAGCACAATCAGGAACATAAGGGACACCTGGGGAAACGGCAGGAGGGGAAAAACACAAATGCACATACAGGGTACCTCCATGCGTAACAGCAACTATACCACCTGCAAGAATTTGGTGCCTCATAGACAACCATTACAAAAGACTGCAAGCTGTCATTGATGCTAAAGGGGGCAATACACAGTATTAAGAACTAAGGGTATGCAGACTTTTAACAGGGGTCAATTCATTTTTTGCTTTATTGCCATGTTTTGTTTTATGATTGTGCCATTCTGTTATGACCTACAGTTGAATGGGAATCCCATAAGAAATAAAAGACGTGTGTTTTGCCTGCTCACTCATGTTTTCTTTACAAATGGTACATATATTACCACTTCTCCAAGGGTATGCAAACTTTTGAGCACAACTGTATATATATATATATATATATATATATAGCTGGTGCCTTTACAGGTGCTGGTCATATAATTAGAATATCATCAAAAAGTTGATTTATTTCAGTAATTCCATTCAAAAAGTCAAACTTGGATATTATATTCATTCATTACACACAGACTGATATATTTCAAATGTTTATTTCATTTAATTGTGATGATTAAAACTGACAACTAATGAAAATCCCAAATTCAGTATCTCCGAAAATTAGAATATTACTTAAGACCAATACAAAAAAAGGATTTTTAGAAATGTTGGCCAACTGAAAAGTATGAACATAAAAA